>JASDQU010345441.1:0-12437 GCA_032191745.1 Picea mariana
GTAGTGATGGAGGCTGGTACTGCTGGCAGGACAAAACTGGCTGAGAAGAAGAAGATGGGTCCTCCAGGACCATGCTCAGGTCGCTCCTGCTCTCGGTACTCCATGTCTAGGACCATGTGGGCCTCGAGACATGATCTCCTAGTTATCCCTAGATATCGGGGATAACAGGCCAATAATATCCTGCTCTGAGGATTTTGTGGGTAGTGGTTTTAGCAGCAAAATGTTCACCACAAAACCCTCCATGGAATTCATCCATTAGTTTCTTTGACTCAACGTCATCCACACATCTAAGGATAACCCCATCAGGATTCTTCCACCCTAATCCATCTCTAGTAAGGACACACTTAGAATATTTCAACCTTAAAGCCGTTTTCTTTTGTCCTACTAGATGATTTGGACAAGTTAGATTCATAAGATAAAAGATGATGTCTGTATACCATTCTACTTGTTCAAGCTTTACTAAGTTAGGATGGAGTTCTTCATTATCAATTTGACAAACCATACCCAAGGCCTTCTCATTACCTTCTGTCAACATTTTTGCTAAACCTTGACCCTTAATCAATTTTGTGGGTTTAATCTCCAATTCATACTCTTGGATTTTAGCAATCCATCTACCCCTTGAGTCCTAATCCTTCTACTTGAGATAACACATTTTTAACTGCAGAATTAGGAACATAACCAATCACCTTGCAATATCCGATGAAGACTCTGAAATGTTTGAGTGATTTCACCAAGGCATAACCCTGCTTCTCAAACATGGGATACTTTAACTCTGAATTTTGCAAGGCCCGACTCATATATGCAATGGGTTGATCATGGCCTTGATCATTTTTCTGAAGCAACACACCAACAATAGTGTCTTCAGAAGCAAAGGAGAAAATTTGAAAGTTCTTAGTATAATCTGGGCTAATAAGGACGAGAGCTTCAAATATGGCAATTTTAATACTTTGAAAAGCTCTCTTACTTTCATTATTCCATTCAAACTTGACATCCTTCTTAAGCAACTTATAAATAGGTTTCATGATTTTTGCATAGTTGGGAATGAACCTATGAACAAGGTTAGTCTGACCTAAGAAGGATTGGAGAGCTTTCTTCGAAATAGGCAAAGGTGCCTTTCTGATTGCTTCAACTCTCTTTGGGTCTAGCTTGACCCCGTCTTTGGAAATTATGTGGCCCAATAATTTTCCCTCAATCACCCCAAAGACTGACTTAGCAGGAATTAGAGATATCCCAAACTCTCTGCATCTGTCCAAAACTTGCCTAAGGTGGTCAATGCGAGTTTTCCCATCCTTAGAAAATACTGTTAAATCATCCTGATATATCTCAATCAACTTTCCAATCAACCCCCTGAAGGCATAATCCATAGCTCTTTGAAAAGTAGCTCCAACATTTGATAAACCAAATGGCATTCTAAGATATTCAAAGGTTCCCCATGGAGTAGTAAATGTAGTCTTATGTCTATCTTCCGCATTAAGTTTAATCTGATTATAACCGGAAAAACCATCAAGCATGGAAATCATTCCTGATCCTGTAACTCTTTGAAGTAAAGTTTCCATCTTGGGCAGAGGGTAGTGGTCTTTTGTGCAAGCAATGTTTAAATTCCGGAAGTCTATACACAACCTAATCTTTCCATTCTTCTTCCTAGCAACAACCAAGTTCGAGCACCATGAATAATGTTTGGTTTGGGCTATGATGCCTGCCTCTAGCATTTTTTGTATCTCCTGTTGGACCAATGGAGCTAACTTGGGGTTCATCTGTCTTAACTTCTGTCTAAAGGGCTTAGTCTCTTCCTTTAAAGGAATCACGTGTTGAATTACATCCTCCCTATATACTTTGAGCTCCTCATAACTGAAGGCCAAAACATCCCTATATTCATTTAGTAATTTAACAATTTCTTTCCTTTCTTCTATAGGGGTAGTTTTGCCTACCTTTATCATCCTAGGCTCTTGATCACTTCCAATGTTGACTTCTAAGTGATCACAAAGTTTTTCTTTTGAATCCTCTTTTCGTTTGTGACCATCCTGTCAATCAAAACTTTTCTCTAAGGTCACAACTCGCCTAGGAACTGTTTAACTTATCATCATCTCCAGTATAATTACAACTCTCTTCCTTTCCATTGATGCCAAAATCAGAAAACTCATGCATATGAGTCAAGAACTTAATAACTTGTTTGTCATCATCAAAAACTTGCCAATGATTCATGTTATCAGGAACTGAGGGTCTGAAAATCACTTCCACTGAAATATTCTCGTCAATCAAATTATCTGAAAGCTGAAGTGTGGAAGCAGCTACTGCAAGTTCATCAGCTTTAGAATTCTGTTCTCTAGGAATCACAATAAAGTTTAAAGCATCTAAATCACCAATAGAGTCCCAAATTGCATTCCTATACTTTTTCAATCTCTCAAACTTGCAAGTAAATTTATTCTTCAATTGTTGTATGACTAAGTCTGAATCCCCCGTGATTTTTAAACATTTCACACCCATATCCTTGCAAATTTCTAAACAAAGTAGCAAGGCTTCATACTCAACCACATTATTGGTTTCATCAAACTCCAATCTATAGGAAAATTTAAACACTTTACCACATGGAGCTTGAAGCACAATTCCAACACCTTTTCCTGCTCTAGAAAAAGCACCATCAAAATTCATGTACCATATCTCATCAACTCTATTATCTTGAACTTTTTCTTCTAAGGGCATAATGGAGTTAGACAAAATGGCATAATTACCAACACTCTCCTTAGTATACTTTAACTCATTTTAGGGGTTTCTTGGATCTTCAATATGATATCTTCTAAACACTTCCCTAGTCAACTTGAAAGTTTTCCCATCTGGAGTAGGGATGGTAGCATAAGATAAATCCATTTGTAAGTTACCTCCCAAATCTGCAACTACCTTTCTATTCAATAACATTCCCCAATCATTCGGAACATCAATCACCACAATGTCCATTTCAAACATAATGTCCGGAAAGACTGCCAAATGTACTTGCAAACCCTTGATCAATCCATGCACTTCAATCATTTTACTATCCGTGGCACAAATGTTATGATAAGGTCTTGATATTCTAAGATTTAATTGCTCCATAACTTTCTTAGTCATAACATTAGAACTTGCCCCTGAATCTAGCATGCAATTGTGTAATACTTTATCGTTCACAAGCAAAGAAAGGTAGAAAGGTACATTCTTCTCATTCTCCCTATCCCAATTCTGTAAGATAACCGGTGCATCCTAGTAAGCCACTATTGGCTGTTTATCAACAAAACTCTGAGGAGGATCTTCTATGGCCTTAAGTAACTTCTCTCTTTGAGAAGGGATCTTCATAAGTTCTGATATTGGGACTAACATCTTAGCATTACTCAATCACCCACCTAAGTCAATATTCAAATCTACATCAACATGCCTATTAGAGTTAGGAGGAAATGGATATACCTTGGGAACACTGGTTTGACCTTTATCTTTGTTTCCATTCCTTTGGTAAGTAAAGTCCCTATACTTAGACATTTCTGCAACTTGTCGGGGTGTGGGCTTGGGCCCAAATAACTCTGTTGCCTTATCAACATCATTATTCATGTAGTTCACACTACTTCCATATTCAACAAACTCCATCCAATCATACATGCCACAATTATACTTCCTACAACACATGCTAATTTGTTCATTTCCTAGACTTCCAAGATCATTATCATAACAACCCTCAAGGAAAACTGGACAAGTTGTTTCCTCATGAAACTCACCACAAGACCTACAATAAGGTAAAGAGTGGTGATCTATCGAGTTAGTGGCTTCAAAAGGATTAGGTGGCCTTTGCTCATGTTGGGGAGGTCTCTTAGGCCATTTATCATTTGACCTAGGATGTTGTCTATTATTCTGTGACCTCTCCATAGTAATCAATCTATTCTGCAAAGCATTGATTTGATTGGCATGATTTATTTCCATCTGTTCAATAAGTTGGGTTAACTCTTTAATTCCATCATTAGACTACTCTTGACCCTCAACCTTCTTCTTTTTCTCTTCATTAACTTTTGAAGAAGAAGATCCTCTTGTAAAACCAAGAATGTTAGACTTCCTAGCATCTTGCATATTTTTACCAATTCTGATGGCCGTGGCTTGAGCTGCTCTCAAATTTTGAGGATCCTTATTCCTGAAGGCACACCTCATTTCACCCTCAAAAGCCTCCATATAATATATCAAGACTGCAGCATCTCAGGGTTTTATATCATCATGCAAGGGGGGTAGTCCCTATGAGAAATAATCCAAGGCTTTGTCTAATCTAAAAAAATAAAGCACTTATTTGTAGGAGTTTAAATTTTTGAACACAAGATAATATTAGCACAACATGAGATTAACCCAAAAGGATACCGCCTGTGCAATCAACCATGAACTTTTATCAATCATCACATAAAATAAAGATAAGCATTTGCATCTATGGACAAAATATAGATACACTCGAAAGACCAGTGCCAAAAATAAACCAGTAAAGTGTGATGTGATGAAAGTGCTGCGTTAATTTTATCTTGAGTATTTTAATTAAGGGATTTGGTGTTTTTAGAAAAGTTTTGAAACCGTGAAGTGGGGATTAAAGTCGGGGTCCCCACTCTTTGTGTGCAAAAGTGAATATGGCCTCCTTATGTATTATTCACCAATTTAAAACTTGCCGACTGGGTGTGCCGCAGATCCAACGAGGCGAGTGACCAAGTGATTTGGCACATTCCACCCAGGGTAGACGTCTTAGATGAATAAAACCACTCAAAGATTGTCTTATTTATACTAGCATGCACTATTCAAATCGTTTCTGGGTCACCGAAGCACTTGTGCGTGACAACGGGTTTGCATACTCAGATTTGAATAGTTGGGGTTTATTCCAATAACTTTGCAAAATTGAAACTAATAATAAGCAAACCTAGAACTTGTAGTTGATTTTAAGACTTTGATTTAAATGATGTGAGTAAATTTTATCTTGTTTATGCATGAGAAACTAAAAGAACTCAATGAAACGGGAAACAACATCGAAAAGCAAGAAAACACAAAAAACACCAGTTTCCGCCCCAGGGGTAGGGGAAACAACTAAAGACGAGCTTTGTGGCTTGCTAACTTTATTACAAGATGAAACTACTTTTCTTTTTAGAGCACTTTACCTTTATATGGAGAGATCAAGT
Organism: Picea mariana; assembly: GCA_032191745.1. NCBI lineage: Eukaryota > Viridiplantae > Streptophyta > Pinopsida > Pinales > Pinaceae > Picea > Picea mariana. The sequence continues at coordinate 5,160 of JASDQU010345441.1, forward strand.
GTTTTACAAAGCTTTTTATGATAGAAAAATCAAATACAAAGCTTCCGGGAGCATCGGGAGGGTCCTGGGAGGGGCTAAACTTCAAAAGTTTAGCAGCATTTCCTCTTGTACCTGTCAGATCTGCACTAAAACAACAAGGGATTAAATGCAAAAGATGACCAAAAACACTTTTAAGAGTGTCTTTGATGAACCCCAAAAATTTGTGAAAAATTTGTAAGTTAAGCTATACTGAGAACAGAAAATTAACTAAGGAGTGATAGCTAAATAGCTAACCTCCTCAGGATCTTATTGGCTGATATAAAATCAGCAAAGAAAAGCAACCAAACTTGCAGATTTATACTTTAGAAAACAGAGTAAACTTTTGCCTATCACAAGCCTAAAAAATGCTAGTAATTTGAAGGCTAGTTAGAAGCAAAATTAAGCTAGATCTTGGCAAATAGATAAATTCGTTTTACAAAACTCAGATCTAACTTTAAAGGCTGCATGCAATTGATATAAAACAAATTTCAACTTTCAAGATAAATCAAAACCTTGCATGCAACAGAAAACCAAAGGACAAGAGGATTTTTCTTATAAAATTCTGAGAGAGAAGGGGGAAAGAGAAATTTGAAACCATGAACTTGGACGATGGAGTCAGAATGCTGTGTTGAAGAGGGGAATCCTTCCTTTCTTATGCAATTGAAGATGTTAGGGGTTCAAGAAAGAACCCTCCACTCCTCCAAGATAGAGAACCTGCAAACTTAGAAAACCCTTGCAAGCGAAACGTTAAGATATCCTACACATAACCCTAGAAAACATGCACAATTATAGCAATACTAACATGAATTCAAAGATTAACTTGTGACAAAACAAGGATTAGTAATACAATCTAGTTTACTAATATCTTATTTCAATGGACAAATAAGAAATGCTAGCAAGAGACGTTTACCACACTTAAAGAACCATAATAAGAGTAGATCTCCACACATTTGCACAAGACAACACAATGAAGCTCCAAAGTCTTTTTATTCCTTTAATCAAATAGCAATGATACAACACAGTCTTCTTCCCACGAATTCTAACTAATCGAGGAGGGAGGGGTCACCTTTCTTATATAGGAGAAAGGGTGATGATTCCCGAGTGATGCATGCGCTAGGGTTAGGGTTTGGACTAGGGAAAGCATGAGTAGAGGGAGTTACGTGGAGTGAAGAAGAGATGCGTGGGAGTGAAGGGGAGTGTAGTGGAGAGGTGTGGAGTTGAAAGGGGAGTGGAGGCAAGTGAAGGGAAGTGAGAGTAGGAGTAAGGGGGAGTGAGAGTGGGAGTTAAGGGATGCGTGGGTCCCTTAAAGGATGCGCTAGGGTTTGGGAATGCGACACTTAGGAAAGGGAGTCAAGTTCCCTCATTGGGATCTCCTCCTAACTCCAAGTCACCTCAATCATGTGGACCCTACTTCAGTTAAACTCGCCCAAGGCCTCAGTCAATTGGGGACATGAAAAAAACATGTCTCAATCATGTTCCCCAATTCTCCTAAAATTTAGGAGATTTAAATTAATTATTCCTTTTCCGTATTTTTCGAGTAATATTGATTTTTTAGTGATAATAATCACTTTTTTGCCTCGAAAGATAGGAAATAGGGGTTTACAATGGTGTTCTGGACTGGAAAACGATTGTAAATATGGCATTCGATAACATGTGATGCCATATTTTTTACATTTATTGACTTAGAATTAATAAATTCCATTTTTGCGGGAATTTAATTAATTCACTAAAACTTAAAAACAACCTATCAAACCTAGCCGCAATTTCCAAATGAATCTGACAACATGTCCTAGCATGAGCTTATATACATTCTGACACTAGACATTGGATTTTTCATGTCAAAACCTGCTTGCCAGCGCATACTCCGGCTTTGGAGCTAAGTCATTTGAGTGAAAAAACTTAGAAATTATTTTTTCTTCTCAATGAGGCAAGCGGAAAAAGTAATTAACAAGTAGAAAAAAACACTTCAAAGTATGTGCTCATTCTTGATCTTGGGTGGCTAATAGCCTTTTAAAATCTCTCATACTTATGACATTTATTACAATGGTGGAAATGCGGAAAAAATGGGTCTTTTATAAGACCCACTGAACTCTGAAATCTGCCAATATGAGCACTGATTGCTCATTCTCTGGCGGCTCTTCAGGAAATCCAGCTTGTGCAAACTGGTGGATAACACAACCCACGATCACTATTTTCAGGCCCAAAACTTTGACATTATCACTCGTTATGAAGTATCAGAACAAGGTACCTCAGTGTGTCATGCACCATGTCGTCTGATGTGAGTGAGCTGAGCATGTAATAGAAGGCATCTGTGGGCAATTGCCTATGGAGAATCTAGAAGTCATCTTCGGAACAGGTCTCTGTATCTAAATGATCATGGGATAAATTTTGAACTTGAACAATATTCATCATTTCGAAATCATTAAAGAAATAACCGTTTGATCAACTTCATTTACATAACCTAAATCCTAGCCTTTTTCTCACATGTACTTAGACGATAGGCTTAGGATCTAGCATAGGGAGTCCTCCATTAGGTAGGAAACCATCATCCGTACTTAGAAGTGTGGGGCAAGGTTGTCGAGGTGACAATGGGCAGCTTGCCTGTAGTATCCTTAGGTTTTTCCCTTGAAGAGGTTGGGACTTGTTATCGCACAGTTTGTAGCAAGGATAAAAGGCTTGAGGTTTTAAGGTCAAATTGGCGTAACAGGAACCAATCCCACCCAATGTCACCACAATGGGATGGTTCTTTCTATTGAGGGTGGTAAGGCCCAGGGGAGACGTCCCTGGTGACCTGGGGTTTTGAGAAGGCAAAGGTTTACAGGATAAAGTAGTTATTTCCCCCTCACAAGTCACCACTGAGCAGATAGTCCGGCCAAAGGCCAATAATAAAGTAAAACCCCCAAAGAGATATACCTGCTTGAGAAAAAGCAACAACAAACTGATATGTGCAAGCTAGCTCAATGGGTTAGTACTTCATATAAATCAGTGACTATCTAATAAACATATAAACATTTTGACAATAAATATTGACAAAGTCAATGTTTATAAAATAACTATGAAAATAATATCACTTCTTCAATAAATGCTGGAATAATGTGGCATTCAATGCAATAAATCAACACTTCATTCAATTAATGCCGTTAATCACCATTCAATTGCTTATAAAGTAAAACGTTTAGCTGCACAAAGGTGTTAATAACAAGAGATGACGACAACACTTAGCCAATAGGGTTAGTTTATAAGCTAGGGTTAGTGAAGTTAGGGTTTGATTCAAGATTTTGAAAAAAATGTTTATGATCAAGTTCACTTCAACGCATGAGGTCTTTAGATCAGTGCTTAGGGTTAATGGAGTAAAATAATGAAGGACGAAAGAGCTAAAGGAGGCAGAAGTCAAAACGGCTAAGGACTAGAGGGAGAATCTTTGAGGTGTTGCTAAGGCAAGGGCTCAAAATGAAAACCCTAGGGGAGAGAGGCTCACTTCGGTGTAGGTGAACTAGGTCTTGGTGCTCTCTCCTCCTTTCTCAACTCAATGGAAATCACGGCTAGCTGACGATGAAGCATAAAACCAAGACAAGAGGGTTTGATGAAGCTGAGTGTTGCTACTGCATGGCTCTACCAGCAAACCCTAGAAAAATCGGCCCAAAGTGTAGAAAACCTAGGCTTTAGGGTGTCTCTCTCTTCTCAGCTTATAGAAGGTACGACTAGCAAAAATGAAGAGGGAATGAGAGTGTAGCAACGACTAGGCTCTCTCAATGGGGACATGAGACAAGGACCTACTTGTGTGCTTGTCACCTAGGGTTTTATTCAGCAAAATTATAAATATAAGCAAGAAATGAAACTACAACCATTCATTCAAGAAGTTTTGCAGAAAAACACTTACATATCACCAAGAAATAGCATTGCAAACCCTAGTTGTAACACCTTCCATTAAGAGAAATGCCAAAACATACCAAAAAGATCCTCCTTCAACAAGTGCGCATCACTAAATCAACCAATAACCCAAGAGAGGGCGCAAATTTCAGACCTCCTTATGGAGCGAGTAAGTTGTGATTCTAAAAATGAAGGTAAAAATCCCTCATTTATACAGTATCATGACCTAATTTTACATTTTAGGTCATGTAAAAGGCCGTCAAGGCCAAAATATCAAATCATACTGTTTTTACATTAAATTGTCAAATTGAAACCCTAATCAAGCTAAAAAGAAGTAATAAGCCCCTTTATGTTATGAACATAAATATACATATACCATAGATATTCATAACATAATAATTAATAAATAATAATTATTAATAATGAAAGGTCATGTCTCAAAGGACATGACTATTGGTAAAGGGCACCTCTGTGTGGGTATATAAACGAGCCCTCATTCTCAATTGTAATCATCTTATTATATCTTACCATATCTTATCTATTCATTTATTATTTACAGTCCTATATGGATTACTTTGTTATATTCCAAGTATTTTGGATAATTCTTGTGTAAGTGAACTTTGTTCATCTCATTTGGTATCAGAGCTTCGTTTTTTTGATCCCGACCTTTGGCCAGTCTCTGTATCAGACCTTGTTTGAACCGGTTTTTGGCCAACCTCCATTTCTCAGAGTTACTTTGATCTGGTCATTGACCGTAATCAGGCCTTTGGCCACCACGCTGTTGGTCAGATTTCGTTGCCCTTGGCAGCAAAATTGTTAGCCTTTTTGGCCACCACACTAATTTGGCAGAGTTTCTCAGCCTCAGGCCCTTGGCCATTTACAAATCAGAAATTTCAAAAGTTTTTTTTGAAAGAAAGAATTACACCACTACAGTTTATCAGAGTTTCTCTGTTCTCCGGTCTTTGACCACTACCAACAATTACTAAAATCATCAGAAATTATAGTGAATGAAGAATAAAGTAAATTAGAAAATTAAAAGTTTATGCAGAAAATACAATCCGCTGCCACCTTCAAAATAAAAAAATAAAAATAAAAAATTCCGCTGCAAATAAGTAAAGTAAAAAAATAAAAAAGTTAAAAGTCTGACTTTGGCCAATTCGAAGTTTAAAGTTCTCTTTCAAAATATTCAGCAACCAAATATCCACAAGTCAAAAAGCAGACAAATTGGGTGCAACCTGTGAGGCCACGAGCCAAAATTCTAAAATATATCAAGGAATAGAATATCCGCTGTCAAGGAATACCCTCTATAACAACAGCCATAGGATATCCACTCTATGTTGATGCCTGGAAATAAAATTCGCTCTTTGAAGGAACGGAATTGTTCAATGAAGTAAATAACAACCCCTAGGAAAGAGATTTACTGGTGAGCCTTACAAATCTCTCAACTACGAATCATTCCAACTTATTCGAGTCAAATCGTGGTTTCAGACTACGTGCTTTATGAAGGGCCTATCTTGGTTGGCTTATTATCTTGGTTCGTATCTTTAGATTTGTAAGTTACTTGGACAGAGCCTCGCCCCATAGCCGTCTATGTGAGTTGATTTCAGACCGTGCGCCTTACGAAGGGCCAATCCTTGGAAATCCACATTTATCTATACACCTCCAAAAATTCAATCAAAAACTCACGACTGGTCAAATAATAAACATTTGCCAGGAAAAAAAAAGGGGGGGCACGGGTGATTTTGTCATTTTGCGTGGGGCCATTGGTGATCGAGGGACACCATTACTGTGATATATGATTACGTTTTGATAAAATTCAATACAACTGCCAATTTGTATCATTCAACCTCAAAATTGTTAAATAATCCATACGTCACGTCCGTACATTCTGTTCGTACGGTTTTGTGGCGTGAAAGAGTCTAGAATTAAAGGGAATACCATCGAAAATCTAGTCAAAGGTGTAAACGAAGGTATAACCAAATCAAGGAAAAAAGGTTAAAAAGTTTTTTAATTGAAGTCAAAAGTTATATGAAGGAAAAAAAAAGACATTTATTTATTGAAAAGGTTATAAAAAATAAGGTACTTTTTCATTAAAGTATAAATATTAAAAAAAAGAGATAAAAAAAAAATCCCACTTTATATCAAAGTTTAATATAAGAAACAAAAAGGGGTGACTAAGTGAATATCACCTACTTTTTATAAAGTATAAAAATAAATACAAAAAGATACATTAAAAAAAAAAAAGAGACACCTTAAAAGTAAAAGGGTACATTTCAAATATTATATTGATACTCTAAACCATTACCAAAACCATTACCAAAGGATATTTCAGATATTAAATATTAAAGAGAAAGTACTTTTTATACAGATATTAAAAGGAAAAGTACTCTTATACAGAAAAGGGTATTTTATCATATATTTATTTATAAAGTGAAAGGAGTATAAGGAAAAAGAAAAATGAGTATAAGGAAAAAGAATTTTTCTAAAAAGGATTGAAAAAACATTTTAAAATCATTTATTATGAAAGAATATCAAGATAATTTAGAAATACAACCACGGTTATTGGAAGGAGAACTAGGACATTATAAAGCAAGTAATAAAAAATTACAATTTGAAATTGAGAAGGAAAAATATTTTAATGGGTTAACACAGAAAGATAATCGTTATTTCAAAGAGCGTATTCGAGAACTCATTGCACAAAATGAAGAATTAAAGACCGAAAGACAAAAAATGGACCAAGACTTACTAGAACGAGATGAAGAAATATTACGATTAAAAAATCATAATCAAATTTTATTAGTTAAAATCAAGAAGTCAAAAGACAAGAAGCAAGGGGATACAAATTCAAAACAAGAAAATCGAGTTCTCAAGGAGAAAACCGAAAAGGAGGAAGAAATTTCTTGCCTAAGGAACCTTAATCATAAGTTACTAGAACATATTAAAAGCTTAAAGGATGAAAGAAGGGAGAATCTAGAATCAAAAAATAAAGATGACAAGTCAGAAGATAAAGAGGAACTTTTACGATTAAAGTGACATAATCAAGAATTACTAACGCAAATCAAAAGGCTTAAGCATGATAAGAAGTCTTTACAAGAAGAGCTCGATCACAAAACATCAATAATTGATAAAGAGACAATGACTGAACCTATGGAACTAAAGAAGTCGTTAGATATAAAAGTCTCAATTCTGGATAAAGGAATTAATATAGAACCAATCAACCTTACAACTCAAAAGGATGTGAATCCAATTGATGTAAAGAGGTTTTCAAATGTCGAAGAAGAAACAATCTAGGGCCATGAAGAAAATTCAATTCCAAAAGTTAATCAACAAAAAGCTATAAGTATACGAAGTAAGGATCAAGTTGCAAGAATGCCTTATCAACATCCTAAT
>JASDQU010345443.1:0-12437 GCA_032191745.1 Picea mariana
TCTTTCCTTCGTATCAACATTATCATTCGCCCTTAGAAATGTGCATCCGTATTTCTACTTCAGAGACCTGATATCTTTGATCGTGTAACATTGACTAAATATCAGTTAAAAAACGATTAGTAATGTGCATCCGTATTTCTACTCCAGAGACCTGATATCTTTGTTTGTCTAACATTTACTAAATATCAGTAAAAAACGATTTAGATACCGGTACCTTTAGAGCATGTACTTTATCATAATCATGATATCTTTCTTTGTGTAACACTTATATAACCTGGATTCACATGAAAATGATACTATATGGGTATGTGTTACTATGCATGGACTTACATGAAAATGATACGATATGGGTATATATAACCTAGATTCACATGAAAATGATACTATATGGGTATGTGTTACTATGCATGGACTTACATGAAAATGATACGGTATGGGTATGTGTTATTATGCATGGATTTAAATGAGAATGTGTATGTGAGAAGGATATGACTCGTGAGAAATGATCTTCACTCAACTTAAGATTCCTTCAATCTTCAACTTCGTTTAAGATGAGGGAAAGCCTTTAATATAATTGATTGAGACTTGGATCTTTGAGGGATAATCCATGCCTTCTATTCTTGAAAACTAATTAAATGAGAGTTGGATTTTTGAGGGTTATGTTTTTGAAAATTAATTAGATAATTTTGACTTGTAAGATATAGTTGAAAATAATTGATTTTTTTTTAGATATGAACATTATTATTTATATATTAATATTATTGTACATTAATGTGCATTGTTAGAAGGCTTCCAACAATTATACTTGGAGACATTTCTTAAATTCATATAAATTAATCGCGTTGTCACCTAAAAAGATTCATTACCCAACGCTTTTGTTAATGAGACCCACCTCGATACAAACTTTGCAAATAAATGAAATGACACATTTAAATGTAGTAACTAGATTAGACATGCTTATTAAGGTCATTTATGATGTTGTACTTGAAAACATCCAATTCATAGTCATGGAAGTATGCAAACTAAATTTTTCCCATGGGGCCCACTTGGGGTGAAAATGTGTTTTTTGGTCAAATCATTAATTTGAGTGTAGAGAGTGGCTTAAACAAGGTTTCGAAGGTCAGTGAGCATGGTGGATTTGACATAAGCCAATTTAGAGTTGGAGAAGTATGAAAATGTGAAAGTGCATGCTTTAGGTAACACTATAAGTATAGGAAAAATGACCTATGTAAAGCTAGGGATTGATTAAATTATGTATTTTAAGGCCATTGAGTGTCATGGAACCAACAAAATTTAGTTTGGATGTCCAAAAGTAAAAAATTGTAGCATTAAGAAATTTTCACTAGGATGCAAAGTTTCTTGTTTTTCTTTAAAAGGTATACATCAAGGGGATAAACGAGTTTCATGTAGCTAGTAACTGGAAGTGCTTCTATGTATACTATGGATTGATTCTAATGACACAATTCAGAGTTTGTATTGAGGAGATTGATTTTCCTAAGTTTCTAAACAGAAGGAGGAACATGCTTTTAATGTTTTTTTGGCTTGTTTTTCTATGAAATTTTCAACTAGATAGTGCTCTCTATCAAGTCCGCAAATCAATAACTCATTTTACAATATTTTTGATAAGGTTGGTGGTTACATATGGAACACTTTGTTCATCTCCATGAAGAGCATTTAGGTAATAATAAATCCATGAACATAAGCCATGTTTGTTTGCTCAAAAAATGAGTTCTAGTGCTTCAAAATTGAAATCTAGAGAAACTTTTTTAAGTCTAGGCATGAGAACTTTTTTCCTCTGTCTTTAGGAGTTGGAATTCATCGTAATGGGATCACATCATAATTGTATTTATCACATTCAAGCTTTAATGATGAATTTGTAGTGCAAAAGTTCTCACAATCCACTCTATTATTTGACAAATCCTTCTAAGTCTAACTTATGCTTGAATTTTCTTTTTCTTAAATTGTCTACAACTACAATGGAAGTAAAATCAAATTTTCATCCGAGCCTTTAAACCTATACACGATACAAAGTGCATGCTTTTGCATGTTCTAGGGATTAATTGGCATCACCTTAGTAAGAGGAATACCATTGTGCAACGAATCATGAGAGCCAAGTTTTGTCAAATAGGTGACTATCAATTTCATCAATTTTAACTAATAAAAAAACCCAATGCGAATGGTTCTAATATATGCATCAAATATTGAGCCAATGACCCATACTTTTGAAAACATATGAGATAAAATGGGCTTCTTTGATCTTAGAACCCTCAAAAAAATCCCATAATCCAACCAAGTATCTTGATCAATGGTTCAAAGCAATTGTTAGGAGGCTTGTTCACAATCTTTATATGCCAACATTTAAGAAGCAACTCTTACCATGCATAAATATTCCCAAGTCAAGCTACAATTTTCAACACTAACTAGCATTGAGAAAGTGTATTTATTTACCGTTAATCATAATAACCAAATCTTTCTCATAATTATTTATGATTATAATGAAGGAGGGAGAGACAATATTCATCTTTAGCATGAGAACTTCCAAGGAAACCATAATAGTGAGGATTTCCAAGGAATCCATAATAATGAAGAACAAGAAGGCCCTCATGATCGTAAAAAAACATGTTTCCTGAATATAGTAATAATACATGCATTTCACAAGTACTAGATTATCCATTTTTGGAATTCATTGGTAGCGTTACCGATGGTGTTAACAATGAGAGGGAAAAAACTTATTGTATACCTTGATAGTGAATGAAAAGTCTATATTTGATATTCAAGACAAATTCAATTTCTTTAAGCCCAAGTTCTTTGAAGAAGTGATTCTTCATCCAAATGCAATTCGTATGAAGGGGACTTAATAAAAAATAGAGTAGAAGAAATATTGGAGATGAGTAATTTTTTTATTAGTTTCCTTTGTTCTCAATGATTTCCATGATTCTTTCAAGGATGTTCAATGCCATTCTAATTTAATTTGTGCCTTAATAAATGCATTCCTCTCTTGTGTACATTTTATGGGCATTAGGTATGTATTTCATGCCAAAATCCAATGCCAACCACCATTCCATCAATCCTCTTCATGCATGTGTTTGATAGACTTCTGAAAATACATATATGGTTCCATTGGTTATTCAATGTCACTTAGTGGGCTAACATCTAGTTATATTAGGTAGGTAGGTTTCTATTTTCTTAGTTAATACCCTACTATTTACTTTTAGTCTTTCCAGTATCTTGTTTTTTTTTTGTCATTATTTTGAAAAATAAAATACACTATTCTAAAATGAAGAGTTTGAGAAGAAGCAAAGTTTTGAATCCATAGCCCAATTTTAACTCCATATCCCAATGGCTTAAGACGTTGGTCTACTCAACCTATATTTTAGTTTTTGGAACCTTGTAGGAAATATCCATCTTGAAGAAAGAGCCAATGTTATCCTCTAAAAAGGCTCACTACCCAAAATTAACCATTTTTCCCATGGGGCCCACCTTGGGTCAAATTTTCCAATTTAATCAAATGAAATATTTTAATGTGGTAACTAGTTCAAACATACTTATTTGGGTTGATGATCATGATGGATATGAAATAATTCAATTCAAATCTCTTTGAAGTATGGAAATTAGTTTTTCCTGACGAGGCACACCTTGAGTGAAATTATGTTTTTAGGCTATATGAGTAATTTGAGTGTAGAGAGTGTCATATATAGGATATTTTAGGTCATTTATCATGATGAAATTAAAAAAATAATATTTAGAGTTGTAAAAGTATGAAAATGTGGGAGGGGGATGTTTTGTATGAAATTACACATACAAGTAGAATAACCTATATAAGGGTAAGGATTAAGTCAGTTGTGTTTTTTAAGGTCACTAGGAATCATTGATATCATATAATTAAATATTAAACTATAAAATTACATGCATACAATATAAAAAAAATCATTGCAAGGATGTTAAGTTTCCTATGTTCTTTTAAAAGTATGTCAGAAAGGCACAAAAAAATGTTGTACAAATACTAGTTGGAAATACCTCTATGTATGGTATGAATTGTCTCTAACACCACATCATTTAGATTTCATATGCAAGAGATAAAGCATATTGAGTCCCAGAAACAAATAATGCACACATTTTTAATGTTTTCTGACATGTTTTCCATAAAAATTCCAATTGGACAATGAAGACTTTGTAGTCTATGAATTGAGAAACCATGTTAGGATATTGTTAATAATATTATAAAATACATATAAAACACTTAGTTTGGCCCCACATAAATCACACAAAAAGTTGGTAATTTATGAACACAAAGCATGTTTGTGTGCCAAGAAAACAAGTTTTAGCTCTTCAATAGAAAAACTAAGACTCGATTTTTAATTCTAAGCATGAGGACCATCTATCTTAAGTTTTAGGAGTTGGAACATATTGTAGTGGGAGAACATAGTACTTTTAGTTTTCAAAGTATTTATTCACCCATGGAAAAATTATCTCAATCCTCTATGTGATTCAAAAAATTCTCAAAATAAATTCTAAATTTGTTTGTGACTAACCAATGTCTAAATTCTCATGACCTAAAATCAACAACATTTCTTATGGAAAATAAATCAATTTTGTAGCAAGTATTTTTACTTATACATGCTATAGAGTGCATGTTTTTGTATTGTAATTTTTTAAGCTTAATTCACATAACCTTGAGAAGAGGAAAATCCTATGAAACGAGGGCCAAGTCATGTTAAATAAAGGGTCATATATTTTACAAAATTTAGCTAAAGAGAAGGGTACAAGAAACTAACAAAATGTATGAAGCTACAAAATATTCTCAACTATATGCTAAGAGTGATCCAATGACCCACAAGACCTTGTGGTAGATAAGATATAGCAAGATTCTTTTGTATTAAAACCATAGGAAAAACCCATTATCCACCGAAATAACATAATCAATGGTTCAAACTAATTTCAACATTTTTATTTTGGTGGGTGTCATTCTATTGTGGGGTGCATCAACAATGAATGTAGCATCCGAAAAAAACCCATAATGTGAGCCCTATTATTTCGATCGAGGATCCTCTATGGAATGTGAAATGGCGAGAGACCTCTTTTCAAAGGTGCAAGTGTTTTCTAAAACATAAGCTATAACATATTTAAAAGCTTATATTATATACCCCTTTCAACACATCCAAGTTACCTATTGTTGGTACAGCTTTTTATGTCTTAAGTTAGTTTTTAGTCCATGCCCATGAACCATGAGTATAGTATTTCCTTCAATGTTGATCTTCACTTACTTTGATTTCACATATTTTTTATGCGAGTTTTTTTTAATGCTCTTCACATAGGAAAAGTAAAATTATTGTTTTTTTTTATAATATTTTAATTTTTTTTATAAAACATTTTAATAGTTAATAAGTTGGAACTCTTACTTAACCTAGATTTTAAGTATATTATATCTTCATTAATTGATTAAATTCATACAAATGATAAATAAATGAAATTATATAAACATACTAAATAACATTTTTTTATGTTTATTTTCCTTCATACTCAATCAATTATACATTTGAGCATATATATTTATAAATTTAGAAATCATTTACATTTTTAATATTTTAATTTTAAAATATGAAAATTTGAAAGAGTGTATTATAGTTTTACAAAGTGTTTAACTTTAATGTCAAGTACATTAAAATTATACAATACTTTATAAAGTAAAATTAAATATAATTGGATTTTTGTCTATAATATTTTTGTATAGGAATTTTATACATTTTATATAGAAGTGTCATATATGTATACATTTAATTTTTTATAAACAAAAGTTTAAAATTATAAAGAATGTAAGATTAAAATTTATTTTAAAATTATAAAGAATGTAAGATTAAATTTTTTATAATGCTTATATAGATATACATGAAAAATGATATAATGTATGTTTATGTGAAATATTAACTTTAATAGAAAAATGTAGTATACATCAAGAAGATTTAAAGAGAAAAGTATTCATTTACATTAAAATGCTATAATGCAATTATATTAAGTAATAAGATTATATAATATAAATTGGCCTAATGTGATATACATTAAAATATATTATATAGATATATTATAGCAAAGTAGAGCTTCATATATATTTAGATAATGTGGATTTACATGAAAATGATACTATATAATTATGTGTTATTATTCATGGATTTACATGATAATGTGGATTTACGTGAAAAGGATCCGATATCATTATGTGTTATTATGCATGGATTTACATGAGAATGTGTATGTGAGAAGGATATGACTCATGACAAATGGTGTTCATTCAAGATCCTTTCAATATTGAATTTGTCTTAAATGGAGGACAAATCTTTAATATAAAGGATTGAGACTTGCATCCTTGAGATATATGGGATAATTTATTCCCTATATTCATGAAAACTAACTAGGAAACATTGACTTATGATTTATAGTTGAAAATAATTGACTTTCTCTACATATGAACACTATTATTCATACATTAGAACCATTGTGCATTAATGTGCATTGTTAGAATAATTCCCACATTTGTACATGAGGACACTTCTTAAATTCATATAAATCAACTACATTGTCACCTAAAAAGGTTCATTACCCAACACTAGCACTTTTTCTCATGGTTCCCACCTCGATTCAAATGTCACAAATCAATGAAAAGGCATTTAAATGCAGTAACTAGATTAGACATTCCTATTAATGTGGTACTGTTTTGGTGGAACAATAGTCAAAACTACCTTTGGTATCCTATAGAGCTGACCCCCAGAGTAATAATAACACTACAGGATCTAGACTCATAAACATCATGACATTTCCACATATATGGTTGGACCAAAATAACACCATAGACATCAAGAGGGGAAACATCACACACTACCTCACCCTTGAAGGACTGGATGCCATAGGATAGGTGGAACTGCTTGCTGACATGGACATATGGTCCCTGGTGAAGTCACCCGATGTTGTATGGATGTTGGTGTGGTGTTATTAACAACCCCAAATGTTTGACAACCTCAGTTGATATGAGGTTCTTCTGGATGTCTCTATAATAAATGAAATGTAATGGGGTCCCCGTCACCCACATCTATGAATGGAAGAGGAGCTCCCCCTATTCAAGAACTATTGGTTTTGTAGGTTGAATTGTTGTAGTTGTGACAATAATAGTAGGGTTTGCGTCAATGATCTGCCTATTGTAAATATTTTCTGGATCAGATTTTGAATCATGATTTGGCTCCATATCTTTAACCTCAGTGACCAATGACTATTTCAAGCGACACTAATCACTATCGTGGCAAGAGATTTTGTGCAAGTCGCACGACTTCCTAGTGTCATTATTTGTCTTTCCTTTACCCTTCTTTTCCTCTGTATTGGAATGATTGTTGAGAGGCTATTGGTTAGGGTCATCTTTACCATGCTTTGGTTGTTGCAGATTTGCAGACCTGAAGTCCCATTTAATTTGGTGCCCAAATTTCTTCTTGATTTTTATAACATACCAATAGGCATGTCCCAATGATGAGATTTTTAGGAAATCCATTTTGGTTGGGATGTACCTATGTATATCCCCATCGTATTTCAAAACTAGTTGTCGCTCAAATTCTTTGATGCCCAACTTCGTGTGAAAGGTATCGAAAGTATTTGTGAACTCTTGCATTGTTTGGATCTTCACTTGCGATAGTGTGGTCCATCTCATGTGTTGGTATTCAAAGTGATCAATAGGGTAGTATTGTTCCTTGATCCCATCCACAAAAAAAAACCAAGTGGGCTTGGCCCCATATATTCCATATTCCTATGTGTAATGTTTCTCCCAGTACGTTTCCCACCAATGTGTAACATGGGGGAGAGATTGAGGACAAAAAAGGTGATATTTTCCCTCTCAAAAAAATTGTGAACAGGGAAATAACCTTCTAGCAGATTCAACCATTTTTCCAAGGAATCTACATATATCTGACATTCAAATACATGAATATCAAAACTAACTTGTATCTTGAAGGGAGAGGTTTCTACAAAAAAAATTCTTGATGAATATGCACAGGTTTCTATTGGCAGGCATTCAAGGATGTGGTAAAAATTCTCCATCATTCCGTCCCTCTGTCATGCGAGAGCTTTCTCAGGAAATAGGTTAATAGAATCTTATTCTCTTTTTTCTTGTATGCCTCCATAGAGGATTTCTTGGGCGTTCCAGATCTATTTTCCTTAAGAGAGACAAGTTTGAGCACCAACTTTCTATACTCGGACCTCATTGGGGACATGCACTGAAAAACAATCAAGAGAAGCTTGCTCTAATACCATTGATCAAGATTATTTTCAGAATGAAATGAAAGAAGAGATATTAGAATGAAACATACACAAAAATTTCCATAAATAGAGAAATACAACAATACATTATTTCTATTAATTAAATAAATGTATAGAGATTGTAAAAATATAGAGTGCAAGACTTGCTAGAATGGTGACATATTTATGTTTGATAAGAGATGTGGCAACTACGCTCGTTCACAATAAAATAATTGCAATGAGGTTCTGAAGAACATTTTATGATAAACATGGATGCCAAAACCCTAGACATCCAAAAACCTAACCCTAGGAGATGAAGCACCAAAATTCATGTGGGCCCCCTTGGGTAAGTTAGTAAATTAACTTCCTAGGGTCATAACTTTTGCATATGATCTGCTTTTTAGGCATGCGATAGATCCTTGGAAAGTTATTTTCAATAAATATGAATTATGACGTTAAAGTGTGACTTTGTCTACAATATGACTATGGAAAGCCAAGAAAAAATTATTTAGATCCCAAAAATGGCCCTAGAAGTACGGAAATATGTACTGACATGGAAAATTCCAAAATAAGACAGTTGGAATAGGTGGGCGGCCACCAATATCCACCTAGATGTTGTGTAGGGCTTCAGGACAACTCGATAAGTGTATAACCCACAATTACAAAGAATTGTCCCCACGATAGAGAAACTTGTTGAACTGAAAACTATCAATATGAGCTAGTTGGAATTTGGAATAGGTGGGTGGCCACCAATATCCTCGATCAACCTTTCAATTTATCAAACAGATAATCAATCATTGGAAAATGATATTTGTTCTTTATGGTTACCTTATTCAACTATCTATAACGATCCTCCTCGTTACGACGACAAACCTCTTATAACAAGTGCAAAATGTTATTTTTTTTTTTTTTAAAGTGTGTGTGCGCGTGTACAAGGGAAACAAACACATTCGACTATGCATCGCCACCCGACGACTATCCAGACGCAAACCATGATGAACACAACAAGACAACATAAGACACACAACAAGTAACTACATGCATTTAATGACGATCAAACGACAATAAGTAAGACTGACTACCCACCCATCCTACCCTACAATGGTTAGGACCTCCAAGACACATAAGCAACGCTCAAGCCCAGGTTCCCATCGATTTTAACCATTTAAGGTCTCAGGGCTGGCGATTGTTCTGAGGAACATGGAGGTGTCTACAACCCACTTGACACAAGTAAACCAAGCAACAAAGGATTGCAACCAAGTACAACAAAAATTAATGAAAAACCATGACCTCTACGGAAGGTGCAAGTCCGAAGGACTTTGACAACCACCAACCATAATCAATCCATGCAACTAGCTAAATCCACAGAGTCCACAATCATCGATTCATCAAGAATAATCAAGTTACAAGTGAGGATGGATAGGTTTAATGAATCTAGATTATCATAAATGCAGTCTTAAATATCAATGATTAGAACAAATTATTATATCTTGGAAAAATTACTATTACGCTACTTATACTGAAATGTCTTGCAAGTATCAATTCTATATCAACTTAATGTCAATAAATAGGTAGTGTAATTCCATCATATTTAATCTTGTCCATACAAAAATGGAAGAATGTTCATAGGTCAAAGGTTCCAGGAAGCCAATGTTTCAAGGAGAGTCTTCATTTGATAAATGGGTGAAATTATCCCAACTGAAGAATACACAAGAAAGGAGACATTCATAATTTCTTCCTTCTTTTTCTATTTGCAACAGTCTGCAGTGACCTTTAAAATAATCTGCAGTTGTATTATATGTGGATAGCTACAACAAAAATATAAGAAAAGAAGTAGATAGGTCAATGCCACAAATGGGCTCTATGTTCTCCATTCTTGAGGATATTAAAAGCATTTGAACTTTGACTTGGCAATTTATTCAAGGATATAATTAATCTCATCAGCTTGCATAATTTATAATTGAACCATAAATTTATTGTCCAGACATCATACACAACCCATTTACTATCAAGGACATTATACACAACTCAATGGGCAAGGTTAAAAATATTCCCTCATATACTTACTCATCCCATCAAATCTTAATCATTAGTACCATCTAACTGGGCATTAACGGTAAACAAAAACATTAACAGTATCAAAGGCAGAATGCTATCAATAGAACAAATTAAGAACAACCTTAATCTCAACGTGTTGTCTAGCTAAAGACCAAACTGCCAGGAAATGAATTGATTAAAAAGACTATAGGAAACTGCTAAGAAACATAGTGTAATTAAATCTGGTTATTCGCAAGTCAAAAAACGTCATCGAAATAAGTTCCACTGCCCCAAACACAGTCGCACAGTTAAGATTATCACTGCAATAATAACGTTGCTTGCCAGCAGGGATGACAATGCTGAGTAAAGAAAAACATTGTCGTTAGCATAAATCGAGGAAGGGTAACCTCAACTGCAGACCTCAACTACAATGACTGCCGTCGTGACTTGCTAAAAGTTAGTTGGAGGGAACTATAAGGGTTGCCAAAGAAGAAAAGGTAGGCACAGGAAACCCCTACAACGCAGGTAAAAATAAATGGATTCGTTGCTTCCACCCTAGCTCGAATCTCTCTGCCTCATTGTATGGTAACCATTGTAGAATTGGTGCGCCCAACGTGCAATCGAAGTCAAGGGTGAAGTTTCATGGGATATGGATCCGACGACCCTATCCCTTAACTAAAAGGTTTTACCTTTGAGCTATAAGTGAGAGCCACAGAAGTTGGGTCACTACCTAGCCTACGCCCTCATTTGCACATCTCCGCGGTGTAATAACACTATGGGTTGGAGGTAAAGGGAAACTAGTCTCACTGTAATCACGTTGGCCACAGAGATGCCTCAAAATGATCTATGCCTGTCCAGAGCAGTCAGTACGTCCAATGTATTAGAGTAGGTTTTGAACGTGGCAAAAGAGACACACTCATAAGGATTCAATGACTGAAGGGTAATCACCATAACAGGTAGCGTTTAACATAAAGGGAAGAAATTTCATGCATCTAACAATAAAATAAATGTTGATGGACAGAAAATCAAATGGATGAATATGCAGTTAAGGGATAGGGTGTAGGATGCACAGGACGTTAAGACGCAGAGAACGTGAGTGTCCTAGCACTAAGACAAATTGTGGCTTTTACTCAGTAGAATGAAAACATCATTAAGTCGGTTAACCCAACTAAATCGTCAATTTAAAGCATTCAAAGGGAAAAAAAAAATGCAAGGAGAACTTTGTCACGGAAATGAGTAAGGTTCGATACTCTAAGAAATTCTTCGTCTAGAACATTGTGGTCCAGTTACACAACAATATTTTCCCACTACCACAGGAATCGCAGGAAGCACATTCTGATTCATATCATTCTAAAATTTCTGCTAATAAAAATTACATTCTCTATACCAGGAAATGCAGAATAATTCACGAAATTCTCTATCCCATCGCAGAGCATGAAAATAGTTGTCACAACGATGAGATGCAAGTAAGATTCAAACATAGACGAGGGTAGGGAGAATCAATGCAGAGCTAAGACTAACCATTGAATAAAATGCTGATTTAAATTGTCCATGACTATAAAATGCAAGGTTAAACTTTATTCATCAATGCATAACAACAAACGCAGATCAGAGTTAACTACTTTTTTTTTTACATATCTGAGGCATCGATATTGACATGCTGACAACAAAAAGATAATGTCGTATCGGAAGACACAACCCCAACAATCAGATTCCCTACCCAATACGTATGCAGATCTAGATCATAAATCCTAATGCATTTTACTCTATAAAATAAAAGCGTGTACCATTACCTGATTGCTTGCTTCGAATGAAATTCCATGCACTCTGTACTGTTCCTGCTTGCCGACCGTTGAGACCTCATCGGTACCTCCCAACCAATCGATAGGGGTACTCTGCTTCCACCTTAGCCCCCTGAGCCGCAAAGGGGCCACACACTATCTAGAGAGTACGTCTAGCTTCCATCTTGCCTCGCAAGGCCGAGCTACCACTCCTATCCGAGCTGGGAAATCCCAACTCCTCACAAGTAATCAGTCAAGTCACAAATCCGACAACGTAACATTACACTAACAACCGATCCCCTCCTTCCTCCTCCTCCTTCCTCTCTTTTATAGAGTTTTTGAACTTCC
>JASDQU010345448.1:0-12374 GCA_032191745.1 Picea mariana
AAATCTGTGTCTCTCTTGTATTGTGTGTCTTCTGTGTTTTGTTTCTGCATTTGTTTTATTTTATTGCTCCGCGGTCCTATTTTTCTAACAATGTTGTCCCTTCTGAGCTTTGTCCTCTGGGAGATTTACTCTTGCGGACAATTTGCATTCGAGGATCTTGAATAACTCAGATCTTAAAATCTATCTATAACCTATATCTATAGCATACAAGTGGCATTCAAATGCATAAACATACATAGACAATTCATGGGCAGGAAAAACTGCTCTTTGTATTAATCTCCAAATGTCTATACAAAATGTGTCTTTACAAAAACTAGACTACTACAGAGTCTCAGTTCTCTCCCTCGAGATCTCTCTACCTGAGAATTCTCCTATTCTCTCTCTCCACTCTACTCCTCCTGAGACTCATTACAAAAGAGGGCTTTCTTAAGCTTATCCTCATCCATCGCCTGTGTGTTATCGCTATCTCAGAGCGGCTCCTACTCCTATGACTACATTACATAAATGGATGCCCCATCCTGACTACATCCAGCGCTTGCTACAGGAAACCATTAAAGGAAACCTCAACCAATACCTGTACAAAGGTGTGGTCTGGCATTAAAAGACTTGAAACATTTATTGAAATTTTGAATTTCAAAATTCAGAGGGTTGCACCTCTCCCTTTCTCCATTAAATGCGTGCTAGATGTGCTAGCTAGCTGGCATGTTGTTGACATGGAGCGATTCTCCTACATCATACTCCTCACCTGAAAAAATCATGATCTCCTCTTTTCTAGTGTTGAAATCCACCTGGATCCCAAACTTTCCCTTGGAGCTATCCATCTACTCCTCTGCTTCATTGTTGATGCTGCTACTGCCCTGCTGCTCTTGTAGGCTCCCTTCTACTTAGCTTCTCGTTGCTGGTAGTCTTTGCTGTTGAACTCAACATCAGCCTTCTGATTTCCTCAATTACCTCGTCCAGTTGCTCCAGTGGCTGGCTCTTTGTATGCAATCTTCTCTGCCGCACTTTCATCTTCTCAATGGAAAGATTTGCTCAATCTCCCCTTCTATATTTATCTCTATTTGTGGAACTAAGTAGCCACTCTGCTGCAGACTCCAGCTCTGTAGTCTCCTCACTGAACTACAGTTCAACTTCTTCCTATGGCAGTTTTGCTGCTGCCATTTCTCCTCTTGGCATGCTTCCAGATTCCTCCAGCTTCTCCCCAGGCTGGTATGTTCCACTACCTACTTCCAAATTACCCTGTTGGATGTGAAAAATTTGCACCATCACCCTCCTTTCTAGGGCTTCCAATTCTTCACACAGGTCAGCAAAATCCATGTTGTCTACTTCCTCTTCTTCTTCTTCTTCTTCTGCAGCTTCCAGTACTGCAGAGATTTCCTTTCCAAATTCCTGGCTAAAATTTTTGAGCCATTCTATTGAATGCTCATCTTTTGCTTCTTGGGAAAACATCAGTGTCTGCTCCATTTCTTCCTCCATGAAAGTTTCTACTGTTGTCCTCCTATTGTTACTGCATCCGCAACACATGCTCTGGTCTCAACTGGGTTGCTTGGTAGGAACACCTCTATTCCTCCAATGATCAAAATTCTCTTCTGATTCTCTCCTGTCAGCACTTCTTGCTTATCTGAACTCTCCTCTGAGTTCATGAGACTTTCAAACAGTCTCATCTCTTTCCCCTTGCCCACCTGGCAATTTGGGAATTTTCTGGTGCCCACCTAGCAGTCTATGAGATCATCTAATCACATCTCATTTCCCACTTGGCAATCTGAACTTTCACCACTGCCCCCTTGGCAGTACGCAAGACCTTCCACTTATCTCTTTCCATTATCCACCTGGCAACTCGAGAGTTCACTTTTGCCCACTTGGCAGTTTATGAGATCCTCTATTAATCTCATACCATTGCCCACTTGGCAAAATGAATTTCCATGGTTGTCCTCCTGATAGTCTATGAGATCCTCCAATGATCTCATTTCATTGCCCACCTGGAAATTCGAAAATTTATCCCTGCCCTCCCGACAGTTTATGAGATCTGAAACTGATCCCTCTTCCTCATCACTAAGGGTTTCTCCAACTTCTGGCACATAGATGTAAACTGGCTCTGTGTCACTGAGGATTTTATCATACCTCAACCGCTTCCTCAACTCTTGTTGTTGTTTCCTAGCCAACAACTTTTGAACAGGCCATTTGGCTTTCTTGTTCAGAGGCCATTTGTACCTCCAATGTACTTTTGCCTCCTACATCATCTTCAATGTCAGTTGTTCCATTCTCTCTCTTATCTTAGTGAGTTCCTTTTCAGTCTCTGCTTTAATCATCTACTGGTGGTCTCCTCTTCCACCATGCTCATGACCTTGAGTAGCCATTTCCATCTTTCACCTACCCTCCTGGAAAGCATATGGATCACTCTACATCTAAGAGCATCTCCATGTCCTCCTACAGCTCACCTGGTTGGCTATCATTTGTTGCGCACATTGCAACAATCACCACAGAGCTTTAACACCCTACTTCTTTCACCTGTTGTATACAGATGAATCTCTACTTCTAATTCCACTTGATGTTACTAGAATTTTTCCCACCATCTCTCCTTTGTCTTTGAACAAAGTAACGGTATCCTCTTTCTCTTTTGTATGAAATCTACAGACAAAAATCTTCTTTGATACCACTTGATGGTATCAGACCGTATCCCTTCACATTCCTCCTCTTGTCTGTGAGATACAAACAAAAAATCTGTTGGCTCTGATACCACTTTGATGGTGTGTATCAGAGTATTTTCTTTATCTACTCTTCCTCCCTTTGCCTACAGTCTACAGAGAGAAAGTGGCTTTGATACCACCTGATGCAATCCCCCTACCGCAGTAGGGTTCTACGACCTCCCGGTCTCTGCATCGATCTTCTTCTGAGCCGAAATGGCTCTTCGGGCTCTTGCTAGAACCCTTTGAATGAATCCACAGGTCCCTTTTTCCTTTAGCATAGGTCTTGAGAAAATCTGTGTGTGCACCCCCTTTTCGGTGCTCTTCTCTGTTTTGAACCAACACACACCTTGACGTTGATTCCTTTCCAACTAGCCCCTTCTTATCTGGTGACCTCGGGCTATGATCCAAGGCATAAACAATAAACCTTTAGCTTTTTGAGGTTTCAGGACTCCTGCATGCAAGCTCTCCCAGGCTCCTTGTCCCTCCAACTCTCAGTCATCGAAATGCTGAAAAGGGATTAACGAATCTGGATCCTCCCTTAGCCTCCATCCATGTGACCACCACTCTGTGACCATGTTCTTAACATCAAAGCACTACCATCTTTTTGTGATTCAGGGAATCATGATGCAAGCATTCCTCCTGTTCTCTATCTTTCGAAATGCCAAAACCCGAAATAAGGCCTAACTCCATAGTTCCTCCCTTAAGTCACTTTTCATACGACCGGTCCTATGACCTGGGGCTGTTCCTATGAATGATTTCGAGTTTTCATGATTCATGATTTCGTGATTTCGGCTGCAACGATTCTAGGTCCTTCCGACTCTCGGATTCCGAAATGACAAAATCTCCCCCTTGAGAGATCAACGGTCCATATTCCTCTTGAACCGATGATCACAATCCAACTGGATCAACAACCCACAATCTTTCGAAATTTTTCCTGAACCATGACCACTTGCCACGTGTCCTCTTTGATGAATGGTGTCGATCGCTTTGGCTATTCCTATGAAACATCAACCATTTTCCACGTGTTCTCCTTGATGGACAGTCCTGGTCCTTTCGCGATTTTGGCCTGGTCTTCTCCTTGTTTCCCCAGTGCCAAAAACTATGAAAACTCTCGACCCCACTGGATCAACGGTCCACACTCGTCCTGATCGATGGTCAGGATCTAGCTGCAATTATCTCTTTTGCGACTTTGGGAGACTCTTCACTCTCTATCTCTCGATGTCCAAATCCCTGAAATGTGGATCTCTTGACATGCATCCTCTGAGATGAACAGTCCCGATGCTTTCGGGACTTGACGAGTCATCTCCCTTCTGCTATTACGAGGCTTAAACCTCACGCGCCTTCTTCCAGATCCAAAGGCTATCAACTCTTGGTGCTAGATCTGATGGTTCAGATCTGTCCTCCTTGCACGCTCTCCTCCTGCTGCCTACACATAGATTCAACAGTCCATATATTTTTTCCTAGTGTTGATCCAATGACAGTTTTGCTCTTCCTCCTAAGCTTTCTTGGCTTTTTGACTTAGAAGATTTTCTAAGTCTCGAAGGTCTCGACCTTGGACTCTTCCTCTTGCGAGGTCGATTCCTTTGGGTCTCATCTGCGTTATAGAAACGTTTTCCCTTCTAATCTTCATCCTCTCGGAGATTTACTCTAGTGCACACTTTGCATTCAAGGATCTCGAATAACTCAGATTCGAGAAATTTTCTTGAAAAGAAAATTCCTTACGCCCACCTGGCGTTCTCCTACTCAATGCACACCTTACAGTGCCTACAGAGTATTCAATAACTCTAGTTGTCTTGGAACTCGACGAAGAGTTCTTCTCGTTCACACTTGCACTGACTCAATGCCCGCCTGACAGAGCTTCTACAAAATCTCTAGAGATTATGTCTCTTCTCTTTGTGCCTTCCCCTGCATAGCTCATCCTCCAAGGTGTTCAGCAACCTTGAGGCTCCTCCTCGAGTTTGTGAATCTTTTTGGTGTTCACTACTTGCATGTTCTTTCTGACTCTGCAAAGCTCAGATGCGCACTCCTTGCGCTGGCTACAGAACTTCCAATTTTCTGTTGTGCACTCCTTGCACGGCCTAAAGAACCCATATAGAAATTGAAAAACTCACAAAAAGATAGTAAAATCCTTCTATAACCTGTATCTACAACATACAAGTGACATTCAAATGCATAAACATACACAAACAATTCATGGGCAGGAAAAACTTCTCTTTGTATTAATCTCCAAATGTTTATACAAAATGTGTTTTTACAAAAACTGGACTGCCACAGAGTCTCAGTTCTCTCCATCAAGATCTCTCTACCTGAAAATTATCCTATTCTCTCTCTCCACTCTACTCCTCCTCAGACTCATTACAAAAGAGGGCTCTCTTGAGCTTATCCTCATCCACCGCCTCAATGCTATCGCTATCTCAGAGCGGCTCCTACTCCTATGGCTACATTACATAAATGGATGCCCAGTCCTGACTATGTCATGGGCTTGCTGCAGGAAACCATTAAAGGAAACCTCAACCACTACCTATACAAAGACGTGGTCTGGCATTAAAAGCCTTACAACATTTATTGAAATTTCGAATTTCAAAATTGAGGGGGTTGTGCCTCTCCCTTTCTCCATTAAATGTGTGTTGGATGTACTCACTAGCTAACACACTGCTAACATGGAGCGATGCTCCTGCATCAGTGTGACTCATAGAATATATGTATTTGAAGTACTACTTCCATCTTAGTATGAATCACTATATTCTATTGAAAATTTCCACTAACAATCAACATCCTCTTCTCCTACTCTCTCATATTTCATCTTGGTGCATCATTTTGGTGTTGCTTCATGCACTCTTCTAGTGCCTCTTCTTCTTCCACGGACTCCTCACTTACTTCCTCTCTTATATAGTCTCCTACTCTATTATGATTTATAGTATGTCTAGTCCCCTCTTCGTCAAAATAACGAATTGGATTTTCAAAAATTCTTTACATAATACATTTCTTCTCTCATATAATTCTACCTTCACTTTCTATGTTCCATCAAACCCATATTTTTATATTTTCTCTATTTACTCTCTCCTTCACTCTTCCTCTAAACCATTATCATGAGATTTTACACTACCATTATGTTCGATACTATCTATATCAACCCTTTCTCAACAAACAAAAATCATAATCCATAAGTATATTAATTATTAAAGCCTTCCCCTCACTTCTTATTCAAAATCACTTATAATTATTCTAAAATAAGTGTGATATTCGATAGTGAACTTGACTGTGTATCCTTCCTTACCCACTCGGAAAAAAAATGAAACTCACATATCCACTTGTTATCTAGTATCTTAATTCTTTCAACCATTTCTTAGTCCTAAATTACAATTTGTTGAGAGTAGTGTATTGTATTGTTTTTAACTTGTCTCCTATCCAATCTTACAATAAACTAGGGAATTCAATAAAAAAAGATTCACCTTTAGCAAAATAGGTATACTTATTCGTTCAACAATCTAATTCAACATTTAGATTTTGTGTCTCTCTCCATATAAAATTGATATCCTATTTTGTAATTCATTCTTTTATCTCCCCGTGTAAGGATTTCAATAATGTATACTTGATTCCTCCTACAAAAATTCAACATTCCTTAGCAATGGAACCAATTATTAAAACTACTTTTAGTAGATCATACATTAAACAAAAACACCAACAATAATCCATTAATGTTGACATTTTCAATACTAAAAAAAATTAAAGTTTCACTCATTACATTAATTGAAATTACAAAAAATATATATATTATTAAATAAAAAAAACAAAATATGTTATAACTCAAACACATAATATTCAATCATTTATCCACATTATCAAAACAAAAATAACAGGGGAACAACGTCACATTAATTTCCATTATAATCCATGAGATAAGTTATACAATATCCTTAGGCCTTGTACAATATGCATCAAAGGCTTCAACGTCTAAATTCACATTCTTCCATACAAAATCCTAGCTTATAAGAAACCAATCTAATCTTAAGCAAATCAAACCTATTACTCATAATTAAATTTCTATTTATACTAACATTGTGTCATTACATTAAGCTTTAATATTAGTGATAACTCGTTGCACCATGGCACTTTCTCATACACTAATATGCCAACGCATTGGTCTATGGGTGCATTGATATGGTAAGCGTGTTGGTCTAATGGGCATATGGCCATGATGACATGTAGTGCATCTACAAATCCAAAATATTAAAAAGAAGGAAGTAACATTTTATTATTAGATTAGTTTAACCATGGATCTTCCACTAATGTGAATTATTTAAAGTCCTTATTCTTTAATATATATATTTATTAATTTTATTATCTATCATAATTTTCATTTTACATGAGAAACGGGTATACATTAAAATGCTACAAGATATGATGTAAGGTTAAAATTGTAAGATATGGATAAAGGTGGACCAATGAGAAACGGGTATACATTAAAATTCTACAAGAGATGATGTAAGGTTAAAATTGTAAGATATGGATAAAGGTGGACCAATTGTATCTTAACATCTCAACTAAAAAAATTCTTATTAAACAATTTTTATCAAAAACAATCTTGATGTGATGTAAAGTTAAAATTGTAAGATATGGATAAAGGTGGAACAATTGTATCCCAACATTTCAATTAAGAAAATTCTTATTGAACAATTTATATCAAAAACATTTCAAAATTTAATGGAATTCTACATCTTAGATCTTAGTGTGAAAAAATAATTTTTTTTTGTTTGTTAATTTGTGCGGGACTTGTTGGCTACGCGATTAACCCGTGGCTTGAAAAACTGTGACTCAGGGGCATCTAAACTGTCAAAATCACCTGGGGATCGCACCCGGCGCCTGAGCCACACCAACCCTTAACATGATTGGATTTTTTGTCCCCGCGGGTTTCAAACCGGTGACTTTAACAACACGGAGTGGCTTAACAACACACTCCATCACCGACTATCCTACACCTCGAGGAAAAAAAGAAAAGAACATTAATCATCATAGAGAAAATACTTTATATGACATTATAAAATTGAAAACTTTATAAAAAAAATTGTAACTCTTTTTCCATAGTGTTAGAAAAGGATAAACATCTTTATAAAGAAATAAATGGTAATATTATTAATCCTTAAAAAATAAAAAATTGATTAATCATTTTCTTGCAATTATTATGAAATAAAAATGATTGGATTATATATATATATATATATATATATGTTCCAAGTTAAATTGATTTCATGCCATTCTAATTTCATAAAAATGATTGGATTATATATATATATATATTTTGGTTCCAAGTTAAATTGATTTCATCCCATTCTAATTTTGTTGTCATTGTAGAAAGTATTCTATATTATTTATTACGAATTATATATAAAAAAAAAAATTATAAATATTTTTTGAAACTATTGTGAAATAAAAATGATTCAATTTTATATTTATGTTTTGGTATAAGGTAAATTGATTTTATGTAATTTTGATTTTGTTATCATTGTATAAAATACTCTATAATTTCAAGCACAATACTCTTGTATTGTCTAATGAAGAAAAAAAAACTATGTATTTATAAAAAATATAAAATCTATTCATTATTTATTTATTAAGATAACAAAAAAAAAACTATGTATTTATAAAAAATATAAAATCATTAAGATAACAAAAACATTGAATATATTATGGAGTTTAATTTTTTTATAAAAATTTATAAAATTTACACACAATTTATTTTTCAGATTTAATAAACATAATAAATATATTAGATATATTAAATTATCTAAAAGTAGAAGTGTATTCAATAGAGATAACTCATTATGTTTCCTTTTCTAAAGAACCCCACGCTCCTATTGTGTGGGGTTTTTATTTGAAAATAATAACAAGAGTTTTGAAAATAATACATAAAATCTAATATAAAGCATGATATAGATCTTATAAATGAGTATTTGACTGGAATTAAATAACCTAAATCAATTATTGAGGTAGAATAATAAATGAGTATAAGAAGTTAATGTATATGTATCAAATTTAAACAGATGTTAAATAACATGAATTTTGATATAATTATAATATACTTAAATTTATTAAATTTATACTTTGATGATAATTATAAATTTAATATTTTGATGTATTTTATGTTTAAATGTATTTTATTATAAATGAAAAAATTATTTTTCTATTTTATTTGAAAAATGTTTAAAAATAATTTTTTTTAAGTTTAAAGTTGTTTATAAAAATACCATTTTAATTATGATTTCACAATATTAAATACTAGATATTTTGCAAGTCTTTAGAAAGAGTCAAAAATTCAATTTTAACTTATCAAAAAATTATACATCTTTATAGTTTAAAATTTTAATAAATTTTCTTATCATTATTTAAAAAATACTTTAAAATATGAAAATAAAGAAAAGTCAAAAATATTAAAATAAAAAAAAGTCAAATCTAATTTATGAAAATTTTGTTTATCTTCATTTTTTTAAATATTACATATTTTTCTCATATTTATTTATAAAAAGATACACAAAGTTATTAAAACATTTTCATATATTTCATTTGTTTTTATTTCTAGCTATATTTAACTACTATACAATATTACTATTATTGATTATAATTATAAGTATTATGTATTTTCTTAAACTTATATATGATGAGATATGAATTATTTTATTGAATTGTAAAACTATGCAACCTTAACCCTAAATTAAGTTTATAAGGCCCAACTTCTATGGACAAAACCTTAAACCATCAAAGAGACATGTATAAGAGGTATTTGATATTCAACTCGATTATGGGAACCATTAATATGATTTTCACATGAAAGATGCATTAGGTTCCCCACTATCGTTGAAGGAGAAGATGTGGTCATTTAATCTTCAACAAGATTATGGTGTTCACTATTTTATTTTCTATAAGGATGAGGAGCATTCATATTGTATGTTTTAAATTGATGCAAGGTAAAAGAAGAACATTAGTAACCATGAGCATTGACATAATTATTTTTTTCTTGATTTATATCAAAATTTTAAGTAAAGAAGTTTATTCATTTAAATGTTGTAATTTTTTGTTGTCAATGTTTTGTAAAAGGAAGGTACCACATTGTTATTAAAAATGTAGATTTTCACATATTTGTATAGAACTTCTATTATTATTAATTAAATATTTCAAAAGTTAATTGTATTTTCTACATTTCATCTTCTTACACAATATTTGAATTAGTGTTGCATGTATCTAAAGTCTACTTATGAATCAATAAATTGTACTCTTTCCATATTAGCATTGAGACTTACATGTCATGAGAAAACATGATTATATTTGCACTTAGATTTGACATAATTTAATTATTTCACTATACACACCTCTTTATGAATTTGTTATCCCAATATACATGATTTATAATACTTATAATTGTTTTTTCATATTTCCATTGTCACTTAATGTCATCAAAGACTATAATTATCTTGTAGTGACCTCTCAAATAATTTAACTATCATAGTTTATACACTTTATAATGTTTATTATTTTATTAAAATTGAAAATTGAAAATTTAGTTTCTTTTAGTCACAATGATTCCATAACTTTTTTTCGTGACATGTCCTTAAATTTCAAAGCACTATAATGTCCATTTTCAAAGCATTAAAGTGGAGCACTTATTCTAAAATGTACAATTTTCAAGCAATGTACAATTTTAAAGCATTGAATTTCAAAGCACTATAATGTCCATTTTCAAAGCATTCAAGTGGAACACTCATTCTAAAATGTACAATTTTCAAGCAATGTACAATTTTAAAGCATTGAAGTGGATAGTGAATAATTTATTGAAAGTGTCATATCACATGATATATATTTCACTTGATGATGGAGAATATATGTTTAATCTCTAAGATGGCAAGAGATTCTCTTTGCACATTCATAGAATATGCTCAATGTGCAATATGACAAGACATCTTCTTTGTGTATTCATATAAAATATTAATTGCACAATCTTCTTTATTGGGAAAATTATTTTATATTAATTAAAACAAAATTTATTTTTTATTAAGTCAATTTCTCTTACTATATTTAGTTAATGTAAACTTATTTTTAAATCACATTTTTAGAAATATAACTTTTCTAAAATGTAAAATTTAAGAAAAAGTTTATATTTAAAAAAAATTTATTGTTTTTATTATTTAATAGATATTAAATTAAAATGAAGAACCATAATTATAAAATGCATATTTCTTAACACAATAATTAATATTTCATTTTTAATTATTATTATTTTCTTATTTATAACTAAAAGTGTTCTTGAACATGAAATTGTTCATTAGTAATTTTACTAAATCATTCATTTTGGTAAAACAAAAAAAATAAATATAAGTAAAAAGAATCAAATAAAGGAAGTTTCACATTATTAAATTTCACTAAATTATTCATTTTGGTAATAACAAAAAACAAATATAAGTGAAAAATGATGAAATAAAAAAAAATTCACAAAATATTTTTATTAAATAATTTTTGAAATAACTAAAAATGAAAATAAGTGAAAAGCATTGAATAAGGAAAACTAGGTTTGAATTATGATTTGAAACATTGTTTGAACAGGATAAGATTTCCTTATTTCCTTATAGCTATACGTAACATAACCTATTTTTTTTATTAAATCATTTTGGGATAACCAAAAAGCAAAATAAGTGAAAATCATAAATAAGGAAAACAAGGTTTGAATTATGATTTGGAAAATTGTTTTAACTAAGATTTCCTTATTTCCTTATAGCTCCATGTAACATAACCTATCTTTTTTTATACCTTTCGTGTCTACCTATGTAACTTGTACTAGCATAATTGAAATAAAGCAACGTTGGCTAGAGGATCTCCATAATCCACTGTATTTTACACTAGTATAATTGAAAAAACAAACGTTGGGCTCGAGGATCTCCATAATTGAAATAAACAAACGTTGGACTGGAGGATATCCATAATCGACTCTGCTTTGAGATGTAAGAAGCAGGTATCTTTATTTCACTGTCTGGGAGAGAAAAGACGGCCACAACGCTGCTATCAACTTTTAGCCTCTCAGGTTTGTACGTTCTACTGGCCGACTACACGTGTTGCAGTAAAGAGGGATTGTGAATGGTGCAAACGTAAGTTGGACAATAGGTTATGTCATAATGCATTCATTCGATCAAATTCTTTCAATAAAATTTGAAAAAAAAGAAAAACAGAATAGCACGCAGCTGCGAAGGCTGGAATCTGTTCTAGAGTAGGGCGAGCACACGTGTTGCAATAGAAAGGAATTGGGTATGTTCGGGCTGTAAATCCTGTAACTTCAAAAAGTACTTTGATACTGAGTTCGGTCAAATTCCATAATTATACTTAAAAAGCCAGAAACTGCATGGCATCCAGCTGCCTACATCCCAATGGTTTTACATGAAAATCGTTGTACGGAATAATATAGCTATACTTTATATGCTTATCTGCTATTTCTCTGCTCCATGTGGGATTCACATGCTTCTCCTCACGTGATAACCATGCATCTGTGAGCACCTCACCAATAATGTGATGTGTAGTCTTTCTAATACTTGCGGAAACCTTAACAGGTAGCTGTCTGGGGACTATGGGGTATCTCCATCCACCTAATACTTGCTGGATAGAAAGCATTATTGAAAGAAAAGATATAGGTACTTAGGATTCTAAGAA
>JASDQU010345452.1:0-12437 GCA_032191745.1 Picea mariana
CAAGGTTGAGAAAAAGGACAAGACACCCTATTGGGCAAGTATCCATAAGGAAAGGAAAGTTTCCAAGGGGTTTCATCCAAGCCATGTAAATGAGGTGATGTGGCTAAGGGATGTCCAGACACACGGGTAGAGTGAGAGCCAGGGATGCATGATATTACCTGTGGGTGCCTTTGTAGAAGGCGAGCTGTACTTGTCATGGATGCAAATTTTTCCAAGCCCTTTCTTGCCTTTATTCTTTTCTTTATTTGTTTTTTTCTTCTTCTTTTTCTTTTTATTCAAGGGGTAACTAGAGGACACTGCCTTGGCGTGGTGACTAGAGTTGACAGTGTTACCCACAAGTACTTTCACAGATATGATAAGGCTGGCTCATGATGAGACCCCCTTTCCCTTGGCTATGCAACCAAAGGTCACTGCCCTAGCGTGGTAACCAGATGGTGGCAATGTCATGCTGTTAGGTACCCATGAACATAATAGGCTGGCTCGTGATGAGACCCCCTATCCTCTTGATTAGGTCTTGTTTGTTATTTTTTCGGGTCCCTCTTGTTTCTTGCTGAGAGGCATTTTATTGCCTTCTTGGGGATCTCTGGGCGAAGCATCTCGAGGTTTTATTTCTAGGCTTTTATCTTTTACCAACTGCTTTTACCTTCTGGGCCTTTAGCCCCTTCTTCCCACAAGATAAGGTGCAACCCCACAAACAGATCATCCTAATGCCCGGACAAGGGGAATGGGACAGATGAGCGGGAGATAAGATGGAAGAGTGGTGGTATGATGGGAGCGGACGATGGCTCTTCAGAAATCCCCCAGTGGCAAACCAAAACCTATGGGTACAGGCTTGCTAGGGCACCCAGTCAATCTCCCCAAGCATGGTCAAGTGGGCCAATGTAAGATCCAAGCAGTCGTCAGAAATAAAAGGAATTAGCTGCATACATTTAAAGGTTATAATGATCAAAAGTGACACATACCATGATACCTGGACCAATTACCTCATGGAGCAAGAGCCTTCTCCGATACAAGACCAAGTCGATGGTGATGGATGCTGCTGCTGTTGACAAGACGATTCTGACGAAAGAAGAAAAGAATGGGCCCTCCAGGGCCATGCTCAGGTCAATCCTGCTCTCGGTACTCCATGTTTAGGACCTGTGGGCCTCAAGACATGATCTCCTAGTTATCCCTAGAAATCGGGGATAACACAAGTGGACAACTCAAGAGATGAAAGATAAAACTTGAAAGAGAAGCCTCCACGGGCACTAGTGCGCAACTTAAGATAAATTATTCAATCACAACAATGCTCAATTAGAATACTTGAAAGA
This sequence comes from Picea mariana, assembly GCA_032191745.1. NCBI lineage: Eukaryota > Viridiplantae > Streptophyta > Pinopsida > Pinales > Pinaceae > Picea > Picea mariana. The sequence goes on from JASDQU010345452.1 coordinate 1,311, forward strand.
TAATGCGAAGTAAAGGTTGCATAAAATAAAAGAGCATAAACCACTTAGATAAGATTAAGGTGTTAAGGCTTAGGTTATTGTGAATAAGTTTTAGATTTGAGATTAGTGAAGTTGCACTCCTAGACTAGGTGGCTACCCCAATACTCCTACTGCTTTGGCCAAAAGAACTGCTGGGTGCTCAAGAAGCAAGGCAAAGAAGGTCTTACCCTAGCTCCATAGGTCAATCCGAAAAACTTGGGTGTTCAACAAGGGGGACACCTAGTGCCGTGAGATCATCCCTGATGTAGCACCCCAAGTCACCTCCACAAGCCTCCTTTTTGGTGGCTAAAGTTGTATCAGTAATGGGCGATCTAATTAGGATAAGTAAATTGAATCCCCTAGAGCCTAAATAGATTGATTAAGTAATTAAAATTTACGTGTGTTGAAAGCTTGAGCAAAATGAAATAACAAGTGCTGAAATAAAATGTACAAGAAAAAGAAAATGCCTCCAAGGACTTAAGCAAGATAAAGAGATGCTTCTAACTAGTTAGATATTCACATGAACTTGAAGAAAAAATAACTAGAAGCATGAAACATAAACCATGGAACTATCTAACAAGCTAAACTAGCCTTACTATATAGCATGGGTGGCAAATCCAAGCCTCTTTGCTAGGTGTAGGCACAAGAAATAAAAAAATGCAGAAATTTAAATAAACTTGATAAATGCAAGCCCTAGAGACTCTCTTGGGGCTTGCTTACAATGTGAGAAAGTAGAGGAGGAAGAGGGTATTCAATACCCTAGCTTAGGAGGTTACTCTTGTACGTTTTTGGGCCCCAAATGGGCTGTAGCACCTCTTTTTTGGTGCAAACTTGTAACAAATCAGCAAGCAAAATTTGCTGGAAAAGCTGCAAAAAGACCGAATTCTGGGGAAAATTTCTGTTAGAACAAACCATAAATTTTCTGTGTAAATGTCAACAAGTATAATATGTTTAAATGCTCTATTCAAAGATGTTAGAATGCCAAAATGAGTATGGAAAATAACATAAATATTTAGAGGTTGTAAGTGGGTGAAATGGATGATTTTCAGATCTGAAATCTTCACATAAAACCCTTAGGTAACCTGCAAATCTTGTGAGAAAAACTACAAAAATAGAGAGAATGTGAGTAGATGTAGATGGTAAAACAAAATACTTTGCAATACCCAAATAAACACTTCACTAGATCTATGATAAGACTACCACAAATCTATCCAAGAAAAATACTTTGTTTGGAGTTCCTACTCTAGATCTATAAACTTAAAGCATGCACAAGAAAGAAACCAGAACAAGATCACCTCAATAGTTGCAAGATGGCACCAAGAAGACTCTCAACACCATGGATCCTCCAAAGATTTCATTATTCAATAGAAACAAACTTGAGCAAATACTTGCCACAAGCTTGAAAAGAAAGAATGAGAACTGTTATCGCACAGTTTGTAGTTAGGATAAAAGACAGATGTAAAGAGACAAACTGGCGTAACTGAACCAATCCCACCCAATGTCACCTCGATAGGAAGGTTCTTTCTGTTTAGGGAGGTAAGGCCCAGGGGAGACGTCCTCGGTGACCTGGGGTTTTGAGAAGGCAAAGGATTGAGGGACAAAAGATAAATTCCCCCTCACAAGTCACCACCGAGCAGATAGTCTGGCTAACCAGCCAATAAAGAGAAGTACAACCAAAAAGAGAGATGTACTTGCCCGAGACAAAGCAACAAGAGATATATATATGCAAGCTTACTCGCTTGGTTAGTACTTCATATAATCAATGACTATCTGATATATAAACAATTGAACAATAAATATTGACGAAGTCAATGTTTATATAATAGCAACGATGTACAATATCACGTCTTCAATAAATGCAAAATGAACGTGGCATTCAATGTAATAATCAACACTTCATTTAGACAATGCCTTGAACAACCATTCAATTGCTCACAAGTAAAACGGTCGCTGCACAATGATGTTAATAGCAAAAATAGGACGACAACAATTAGTTAGTAGGGTTAGTCTTAGGCTAGGGTTACAATATTTAGGGTTTGTTCAAGGTATTTGAAGTTGTTTTGATCAAAATACTCACACGCTACGCCTTAGATCAGTGCGTTCCTAGGGTAAATGGAGTCAAAAGGAGAACGCAAGTTGAAGGATCAAAAGATAATAGTAGGACTAAGGACGAGAGGGTTAAACCTTGAGGTGTTGCTATGGCAAGGCCCCAAGGATGAAACCCTAGGGGAGAGAGGCTCACTTTGGTGTAGGGGAACTAGGCCTCAGTGCTCTCTCCTCCTTCCTTAGCTCAATGGCAAAACAACTAGCTCAAAAGATTGCATAAGACTAAGACGAGGTTTTGCAGGTAACGTGTTGCTATGGCAAGGCTTTACCAGGCAAACCCTAGGGAAAATCTGCTCACCAAGGTGTAGGGGAACTAGGCCTTGATGCGTTTTCTCCTTCTTAGCTTCAAATAAGAAAACGACTAGCATGGAAGAGGAAGAATAGAGTGTTGCTAAGGCAAGGCTCTATCTCACTTCAAAGAAAAATGGCTTAAAACCTTGATGGGGACTGTTGACCACCTATCCAACTAGGGGGTCAACTCCATGTGCCATGAAGAGATGCATCATCAGATGCTCATTTGTCGAAGACTATTTGGTTCTACAGGGCATTTTCGGCCCCATCACTTCTTTTTGTAAATGGAATTTCGCACCCTTGCGTGGGTCAATAATGTAATAGGTCTGCATTGGTCATAGTTAGGTCAGTTACCTTGGGATGGGTTCATTGGGAGAGTTCCTTTCCTCGAGGGTTTTTTATCCTCAGGTTATCAATTGGGTTTTTCAGCCTTATTGATTACCCTTGAGTTTTTCCATCACACTTGCAATAATTACTCCAAAGTGGTGAAGGGCGTTCTAATGGGCTTATCCTTTGGTAACTATTGTTTAGGGATGATGTAAATGACCATGTAAGACATCTTAGAAAGTTTCGCGGAATTCCATCGAGTCTAGATTAGTTTTTTTAATTAATTAATTTTTAATTAAATTTCCCTAAGTTTGGAGGTTTAATTTTTTTGAGCAAAATTTGTAAAAACTGGGTCCTTGGAATTTTGATAGGGGTATTTGTGCTCAAAAGAAATGGAATGAGACCCCCTACACCCTTGGACCACGTTTTAGCTCAGTCGGACGACTTTTGCTATGGGTTTGTCCACCAGGAGTGTTAGTCAGTCAAAAACAACAATTTTAATTGCTAGGTCATGACATAGAAAAAATGTAATTTTTGTAATAATGAGTTAAAAGGATGATGTAAAGGTGGAAAAAGAATAGAGAGAGGTTTCCTAGCCTAAACCTACCCAACCCATCCTATTTTAACCTTTACACACACCCTCACCCCCTTACTCACTCAAACCCTCACGCCCTCTAGGGGATTTACGCCCCCCTTGTTGATGAGATGATGTAACTTAAGTCTAGAAGGGGTGGTGGACCCCTCTCTCATGTGGCACGCCTTCCCTCACCCTCCACGTCACCTTCTAGCTTAGCTCCACTCCCCTTCCTTCATTTATTCCCTTCCACTCCTTGCTAAAACCCTAAGTGGTGCGCTCCCCTAGAGAAGTTACGCCCCCCTTCATGTGGAAGACTCTAGAAAATTTGTTTTAATGAGTTGGGGCCCCTTCTCTCATGTGGCACACCTTTCCTAGCCTCCCACATCCCTCTTTCCATCATCCCCACACTCCTTAACCCATCCACCTCATTGATCCAAGTCTCAAACCCTAGATGGTGCACCCCCCTCCTTGGGATCTCATCTTGTGCTTGGTGGTGGAGACTTGGCATTGATCCAAGAGAGGTAGGTTTGCCTCTCCAAGTATAAATAGATCCCTTTTCTCACTCCCTCCTCACCATATCTTGAGCTAATGTTATGCTACTTGATTTTCACCACTCTCTCTCTCTTTCTTGTCCATCTTTCATCCATTCTTTGGCTTTTAGGGTTTTGGAGCAAGTATTTCTCCAAGATCTATTGTTGAGTAATAAAAGAGAAACTTTGGAGGATATTGGAAGAGCAACGAGTATTCTTGTTCTTGCTTACACATGAGTTAATATTGTGAATTGGCATGGTGGTTGCATAGAGTAGATTCTTGGGTAAAGTGTTTTACTTGGGTAGATCTAACAACGAGTATTCTTGTTAATCTATATATATGGGTTTGTTAATAGGGTGCAAGTATTTCATTTTGTTAGCATATTCAGCTGTATTATCTTCTTGTATGCATATTATCTTGTCAAGTTTTGCAGGTTTGGCTTCAAAGGTTTTGTTGGGATTGCCTCAAGGAAGAGTCCTCCCTCAAAGCACATTCAAACTCCTTCTTTCTCATTTTTTACTCATTCTTTTATTGCTGTTCACTCCATATAATATTTCAACTAGCCTAACATCTTAGATTAGTCATTTTAAATCACTTTTATCATAGATTTTTTTTAGGAGAAAAATTTCTGCCCTAAAAACATAATTTTTTCTTCACTTTGTTGGTTGTGTGTAGCTTTTCCAGCAAGCATAGCTTGCTGGTTTTTGCAGGTTTGTAACAGGTTGAGGGGGTTATGCTACCCAAAATCATCCACACAACACTCCAAGACCCTTCTCTTCAAGTGGGTAACAAATCTCAACCTCCCTTCTTTCTTTTCTAGCTTCTTGTGCATAGATCTACTCTCTTTTGCTAATTTTTAGTGGCTCATAGCTTGGGAGGAGAATTAGTACGGCCTACCTCCCACATGTGAGCTTAGGGTTAGTTTGTTTCAAGTGTTTTCTCATTTCTAAATCATCTTCTAAGCCTAGGACGTGGGGTTAGTGAGCATCTTGTTCATATTTCTTGTTGCTTGTTTTCCTCTCAACCTCTTTGGCACAATAAAGGTAGGCTTGCCTCCACCTTGTGCCATTGAGTGGTTTGTCTTGTTTTCCCATTTCTCTTTCAAGTAATTTTTAATTTTAATAATTGCCTACACCTTGGGAGAGAAACCCCCAAAATCGTAAGGCTAGGATAAGTAATGTGTTAATGATATCTTAATGCTTTGATGGTTAAAATATTCTAGATCTAGATCTCTTCACACATTAGTCCTTAGCTTAATCCCTTGGGGCATAATCAACTTGCTTAATCTATTTGCATGTTTTAAGCCATCTTAAGATCTATCTTGTTTTACATGCTCTAATCCAACACACTAAATGGTTAATTTTTAATGGTATAGTAAGTGGTTCCCTCTTTAATGTTGTTTCATCTTTAAGGCCACTTGCCATCATTTGAGTTAATGCGTTGTTGGATATCTTGATAGTGTAGGCACACATCTAAGTTTTCAAGCTTTCTCTTTCACACTTAATGCTTTAAATCATAAGATAAGTGGTAATAAGCTTGAGTTTCATTATTTCTTTGGCAAGTTGTTCTTGCCCTTGTTCATCAGCATTTTTTCATAACAAACTTTTCATGTTAATGGTTTAATAAATGGTGATGAACTAAATCGTTATTCAACTTGCTTTTACATGCTTCACATGTGTTAATGTGCTTCATTTTCATGCTTAAAAAAACACAACTTTTCAGGCTGCATAAAGTTTCGGTTTTGACATTAAATCACCATTTTAAGGCAACAAAAAGTCATTAAAACACTCTCTAATACACCTAAAAGTCTAACCAATTGATATACCAACTTAATAGACCTAATATGGTACCTTAAACCACCATCTTCACCATCTAAAACGGGGATTGAGGAGAGCCACGGAAGGTGCTAGGCCGGGGACGGTCTCACGACGCGCGACATCCTTTCCGAGAAGTACTCGGTCTTTTGGGTTGACCTGTGAAGCTAGGGTAGGCCTCGTTGCCTTACTTCTTGAGCATCCAACAACCATTTGGCAATCAGGGGAGGAGGTTTTGGTTAAACACTTAGCAAGGGTAATTACAATTCTTCAAATCTTTAAAAATCCTTAACTCACTAAGCAATTGAAAACCTTGGTTCAATTTGATACATCTTAAGGTTTAATACTTGCAACTTAATCTTTCAATCTCATAATACAAGTAATGCTTTGTGGTTAATTAACTAAGTGTCTTAATCTTTGTGGAACACTTGTGTTTAAACTTCTAAATCTTCTAAGTGTTTTTGTGAATTTATTGTGTTGATGTTGCCATTGAGGAGCAGTTCGATAGAGTAAGTGCTATTGGGGCATGCTTAGGCTTAATGTGTTGATGATGCTTATGCCTTGATCTTCTTTAATATCCTGCACATTTGAACAAACGTGGTTAGCTTGTTGTGTTGTATCATTGTGTAACTAACATTCGTTATTGTAATAACTTGTATCTAGTATTTTTGAAGAGTAAATATTCTTTGTAATCTTTGTAATCATATTGTAACGAAACATCCTTTAACTTTAGTTGATCCCTTGCCCAACCTTAGGCACTAGTCTTAGTTGACCTAGGGAAAGGCTTGCTAGACATAGAAACCTTTGCATCTTGCATTGCTGCTTTTGCATCATAGGTTAGGCTTCCCCAAACTTTAACTAATTAAAATCAACTCCTAGAACTTAAACTCTAAATCTCATCTAGAAACTAGGGTCTACCCCCCTTGGCTTCCCTAGGAGTAAGCCTAGACGGAAGAGGTTCAAGCCAAAGTGACAGCATGGGCTTTGAACCTAGGCATTGTGCCTCCAAAGACGCACTAAGTGAATAGGACTTGGCTCACGTTTGCAAGTGTGTATAAGGATGACAACAGGGACATGAGACAAGGACCTACAATGTGTGCTTGTCACCTAGGGTTTATTCAACAAATTATAACAAGAAATGCAAGAAAAACAATACTGCAACCATTCAATTAAGAATTTTTGCAGAAAGTCACTTACATTTAACCAAGAAATCAAGTAGCAAACCCTAGTTGTAACACCTTCCACCAAGATAAATGCCAAAAATGCCAATAAAAGACTTCCTTCAACAAGTGCGCCTCACAATTTTAGCCAAGAACTCCAAGTGTAGCGCAAATTTCAGACCTCACTAATGAGTGAGTGAAAGATGATGAAAAAATGAAGGTGAAAACCCTCAATTTATACAGTACCATGACCTAATTTCACTTTTAGGTCATAAAAAGGCCGACAAGGTCAAAATACTAAAAATCATACTGTTTTACATTAAATGCTTAAAATTAAACCCTATTCAAGCAATAGAGAGACGTCATGCCCCTTTTAGGGTGACGTTAGCCTCTTCTAGGGCAAATGCACCATCTTGGAGCAAAATGTTAGCCCTACTTGGGCTTCTCCAACCTGCCACACGTGCCAAAACTGCCCCAACTGTCTCCCAAAATGTCCATGCTGCTAGGTGACGTCATGGTCATGAAAGGTGATCTCCTAGGTCTTCCAAGGCCAACATTTCACTGAAAAGGGCACAACCCCCCTAGGTCAAGCTCTGTCGGGGTGTCTCTGCAAGACGTCCTCCTTCTCTCCTGTGCAAACCCCTTTGTCATGTCTCTGCCCCCTGCTGGGGTCTCAACATCCATCTGGTGGGCTCTTCATCCCCATGGAGGTCCAAACTGATTATCTCCCCATGTGTACCTGTCCAACATGGTACCTGTCCGTCGGGCATGATCCTGCACATCAACAGCTACGCCCTCCATGGGCTCATAAGTCACAGGGATCATAACAATGTCAATCACATCTCATCATCAATATTATTAAACATGTGCAATAAACCCCTATTACCCCAGTTAAAAGCTCAAAGACATTATACAAGCCTGCAATACAAGTTTGGGGAAAGTGACAGGGCGTCCTATTGGGCTAGTGTCCACTGGAAAAGGAAAGTTCCCGGAAAAGACTTCATCTAAACCATGTAAGTAGGTGATGTGGATAAGGGATGTCCTGACAATGGGTGCAATGGAAGCAGGGGATGAAAAGCTTTACCTATGGGTGCATTTGTAGAAGGCCTGCACCTGTCCTGGATGCAATTTTTCTAAGCCTGATTCATGCCTTTTATTCTTTATTCTTATTGCTATTTCTTCAAGAAGCTAATCAGGGGACACTACCCTGGCGTGGTGACCAGTGGTGGCAGCGTTACCCATAAGTACTTTCATAGAAATGAGAAGGTTGGCTCATGATGAGACCCCCTTTCTCTTGGCCATGCAACCAAGAGTCACTACCCTGGCGTGGTAACCGGCTGCTAGTAGTGTCATACTGTTAGATACCCATGGACCTAATAGGATGGCTCGTGATGAGACCCCCTATCCTCTTACTAGGTCTTGTTTTTTTTTATTATTTTTTATTGGGTCCCTCTTGTTTCTTGCTGAGAAGCCTTTTACTGCTTTCTCGGGGATCCCTGGGCGAAGCATCTCGAGGTTCTATTTTTAGGCTTTTATCTTTTGCCAGCTTGCTTTTACCTTCTGGGCCTTTAGCCCCTTCTTCCCACGAGGTAAGGTGCAATCCTCAAATGATAGGTCAACCCAGTGCTCAGACAAGTGTAAATGGGATAGATGAGCGGGAAGCAAGATGAAAAAGTGGTGCTATGGTAGGAGCGGACGATGGCTTTTCAGAAATCCCACCATTGGCAAACCAAAACCTACGGACATAGGCTTACTAGGGCATTTTGTCATTCCCCCCAGACATGGTCAAGTGAGCAAGTATAAGATCCAAGCATTTGTTAGAAACAAAAGGAATTAAATGCACATATTCAAAGGTTTTGATGATCAAAGTGACACATACCATAATACCCGGACTCATTACCTCATGGAGCAAGAACCATCTCTGACACAAGACCAAGCCGATGGTGATGGATGCTGTTGCTGCTGGCAAGGTAGAGGTGCTGAAAGGGAGTAAAGATGGGCCCTCCAGGGCCATGCTAAAGTCGATCCGACTCTCGGTACTCCATGTCTAGGACCTGTGGGCCTCGAGACATGATCTCCTAGTTATCCCTAAAAGTGGGGGATAACAAGAACAAGGAGAGAGAGAGAGAGAGAGAGAGAGAGAGAGAGGAGTGGGAGAGATTTTGGCATAGTGACAATAGCTGAGAGTAGATGTGTAATGAGGGGGGGGTGAGCATTTTTTTATACTTGGGAGACGAGAGAGACCTGTCTTGGATGAGTTACAAGTGTCACACATCCAAGAGAAATAGACAAAGTCAAGGAAGAGTCACTTTTAGCGTTTTGGTAGTGAGTTAGGGTTTGAGGGGTGAGGTGTAAAGGGGGAAAACACTTTTTCCTATGGTCAAACATTAAGTTAAACACCAAGGAGGGCGAATTTAGGGTTTACGTGGCTTTTTTCACTTAAACTTTTTAATTTTCACATGTCAATTAGCAAGGGAACACCACTTTAAGTTGTTGGGTAAGCAAGGGGGGGTTCTTTAAGTTGAAAATTACTTTTCCAACTTAGTAAAAAGGTTAGGAAACCTTTCCCACTCTCGATCAAACCTTTTTGCTTATTTTTTACAAAAAAATGACATTTTGACTTTGTCAATTAAGCAATTAATTTGCTGACTCAAGACTGACTTGGACTCCTCATGAACAATGACCTAGCAAAACTTGTCCAATTGAGTTGAAATTTGGTCGAAGGGTGTAGGGGGTCTCATTCCATTTCTTTTGAGTACTCACACCCCTATCAAAATCACAATTATCAAAATCACAATGATTAAATTTTTACATTTTTACATCAAAAATAATTAAAATTACTATTATTTGGGTAAATTTAAAAAATAAAAAAAACTACTAAGACTCGACGGAATTCCGCAAGACTCTAGGAGATGTCTAGCATGGTCATTTACAATATTCCTAGACCCTAGTCACCCATAGGGCTCGATCATTAGAACGCCTTTCACCACTTTGGAGGATTATTGTGGGAGTGAAAAACTCAAGGGTAATTAAAAAGGTTGGTTAGGCCAAATTAATTACATGAGGAAAAAAAACACTCGATGAAAGGACTTCCCTAATTATAAAGTCTTAGGCAACTAACCTACAATATGATCCATGCAGACCCATTACATTATTATCCCACTCAGTGGAGTGGAAATTCCAATTACAAAAAGAAATGCCGTGGGCAAAAATTGCCTTGTAGAACCAGAAAGTATTCAACTTGGTTCCACCATCATGTGCATAGCTTCATGGCACATGGAGTTGACCCCCTAGTTGAAATAGGTGATCAACATCTGGTTCCACATTGAGACGTGTGTTCCATCTTTCTTTGGGAAGGAGAGCATGCGAGAATTCAGAATCTACAAAACAAAGTGCTCACCAATACCCAACATAAATACACGTATAAAACCATAACATGAATAAATGAAATGCTATAACCAATAATCACATAAATGAAATTACTATTGTACAACAATTACAAAAATGAAACTATGATACAATGAATAATCTAAGTAACATAATTACACAATGAAATGAAATAACACAAAACTTAAAATAAAGTAGAAGGGTTAGAGATACGTTACAACCAGCCATGAAACGGATGGAATGAAACCACAAATGTGTGAAACATCCCTGTCCGGGATGACTCGTTGAAGACCCCTTTCCAAGCTTTATCAACTTGGAGTTTCTTGTGAGAAAGAACCAACCAATAATCATGCTCCTTCCTCTATTCAACCCAATATTGGAGATTGACAAGCTGTGTAAAATTTTGATACCTTGCTGCACATGACCGTCATGGTGGAAGGCCAACCAATGCTCATAATGATATGAAACTGATAAATTGAAGTTGACTTCCATTCTCCCATTATTCTATATTCAGTCATCTTTTGGTTGAGAGGTTGAAAATGAACAAATCAAAGGGACCATTGCATTGTTTTCATCAAGGTTGTCAAAGTTCTCCCTTGAAGAGATTGGTTCCTCGGGAGGAGGGTGGGGACTTGAATTATCTAGATATTCAACAACTTCAAACTCAAATTCCTTTATCTTCTCAAGATTGGTTACTGGATCATCCATGGACTCATCCGGAATTTCCCTATGAACTTCCATATCTTTTTCACTGTGAAGCTCAAGTTCTATAGGGTCTGTTATCGCACGGTTTGTAGGATAGTTCCAAGGGCTTGAGTCAGGGCTTGAAACCGGCGTAACAGGAGCTTCCCCACCCACTGTCACCTCGATGGGGGGCTCTTTCTATTTAGGAGGGCAAGTCCAAGGGAGACGTCCC
>JASDQU010345457.1:0-10404 GCA_032191745.1 Picea mariana
CGGCAATTTTGTCTACAAGAGTATCAAAAGTCATGGCTTTCATCTGTCCACTAGCTTGAAGAGATTCTAAGTAATGTGAATAGGTAGGATATAAGGCTTTAATAAATGTTGTGAGTTGTAAATCAACTTTGACACCAGTTGAGTCAATATCATGAAAAAGAGCTCTAATTTCGGACGCTAACTTCATGGGATTATTATCTTTCAGTTCCAGATTAAACAACTTCATCAACAATTGTATAATTTCCAGCTCTGAATGGGAGTCATAAAGATCTTTTAATTTCTCTAATGCTTTAAACGCTGTGGTGTTGGAAAGAATATGTCTGCTTACCTCTTCAGTGACTGAGGCAGAAATTAATGCATGTGCCTTTTTATCTTTACTCTTCCAAATTACAAGTTGTCTGGCGTCTGTAGGTTCCTTTGGGTCATTGTCATCCTTGCCTTCACAAATTTCCTCCCATAAATCATTAAAAATAAGATTATTTTTAATTTTTCGAAACCATTCTTGATAATTTTCTTGACCGGAAAGTACTACTCCCACAATTGATACTAATGAATGCATTGTAAACTAATCTCTGTAAATGAAATTTCACTTGCACAAGAATAAAAAAAAAAATCTCTCCTGTACTCAAGCCCAATGACTGGATGATAGAGGACCTTCGGGTACTCGTTGTCCCTGCGCTGCAACTACACAGTCAGTGCTAATCAGTGCGTTGGACAGACGTCAGGTTCGAGCTCGGGACCCTTCTGCACTTTTCCACACGAAAATTTTCGACCAGGCTTTCAACTCGCGGCTCCTCTCGAATCTGGAGCTGCTTCTCCTCTCGAATGGCTCCTCTCAAATCTGGAGCTGCTACGCCAATGCTTCACACGCACTCGTTGTTCCTCTCACGCAGGCATACAAAATAGCATGGAGTTTTTAAAAGCAGCTCTGATACCACTGTAACAGGCCAAATAAACTTCATAATATACACAGAACACAGAGAACACAAATCGATCTTTCTTATTCAAAAAATGGATGTGGATACATTATTTATAGGTGGATGCAGACAGGTGAACAGTCGGTTAGTTGAACCGTCTGTTAGTTGAACCGAACCATCAGATTAGTTAACAGTTGTAACAGTTAACAAGAACCAAATAAATACCCTAGTCATTCCCATGATTATTAAAGAATTAACATCTCAACTGAAGGTGACTACTGCATGAAAGGGTTTTCTTCCTCCTTTGCCTAGTTCGCCCTTGGAATCTTAGATTTATAGCCCCAGCTAATGGACATTGTAATGTTATTGTTTTAAATAATTTGGACCAGCAAGGGTGTCGAAATTTTGTGGTTCACAACACGAGACCTTTGGGTTGTTTTTCGCGCACCCTTGCGGACATTCACAACGATTTAGTGGAACTTCATGAGCATGGTTTTGATGTAGCTCACTTTGATATAACAGAGTCTGCCAAACTTTTAGCACACTTCTCAAAAATGTGTGCCAACAGCTCATAGCACACTTCTCAGATGCCACCATTGTTTATGTCGACATTTATTCCATCAAATATGCTCTCATAGCAAATGCGTTTGAATATGGTACGCACATTAAAAATACAGAATTAAAATTTCTCCTTTTTTATGCTCCAAGTTTAGATATTACTCTTTCTGTTATTTTTTCCCGGTGGACAGGATTCAAACAGTCGCTAGCATCCTGCTATGGCCATGGGGGTTTTCCATACAATTATTATGATAAATTGTGGTGCGTTGAGATGGGCGTAGTTAACGGGAGCATTGTTACAGTGAGGGAACAGGATGAAATTCATTATTCTGAAACTACAAATTTTCATATTTGGTCCCGAGTAGTGTTGGCCGACTACTCTGAACCCGCATTATCTCCAGCCCAAGCATGTCGTCCTCATCCAGAGATAAATCAGGATTAAATCCTTTGGATTCTTTTTTTCCATCTCGAAGTAACCAACCATTTTGAAAATTGAAATTCATCCCGGCTTTCATGAAAATTGGATGACAAATTTCTGTTACCAATATTTTAAATATTTATCTTTTAACACTTGTTTATGTTATCATTACCTTGTTGATGAACATTCACACGCATAAACTCACAAAATGAAAATGTTAAACTTAAAAATTATTCACAATATAATGGTTTGGCTTTGTTTTTTAATCATTTTCATATGAAGCGATGATGTGGCATGATCTTGGCATTGAATCATGATGTGGCATGATCTTGGCATTGAATCATGATGTGGCATGATCTATAGACATGTCCACAACAATTGTGCTTTAAAACATTTATAACATGTTAGAGGAAGGAGATGATGGAAAATAGTTTGGGTTTTATCACTTAATACAATGAGAAGTTATTTCTCACTCCCAAGGAATTGTTTTATTTTCCAATGTGGTATAAATCCTTATACAATTGAGAGTTGGCTTAGGCATAGATCGACAATAGTAGGGTAGGTACCTTGCACAAAATTGATGGAAGAAAATGTGGTAATGGGGACTTAAGGAAGACTCTTGTAGGAACACACATTTATTTCTTTTAAAATAGCTTTGATGCCTTTGCATTTTCATACAAGTCATCATGAAGTTTGGGAAATAACCATTTGAAAAAAACCTACATGCTCAAAGAAATACATACGTTAATAATATGTGCATCTTAATAATGTGTATTCTTAATTTTTAACATTAAAAAATATTTTAATAATTTTAACATTTGTTTTTAGTGTTTTTTAAGCTAGTTGGAAAGATCTTAAAGAGCTTTATAATGTTTATATTTATGATTTTTTTAAAGATGTTTTTTAAGAGATATTTTCTTATTTTCAAAAGAATAGAAAATTAATCTTTAGGTCATGATTGATATTTCAAACCACCACATAAGCCCTCTAAAGAGGAAATTTGGCATTTAATGGATTATATGAGTTTTGTTGGGAAGTTTTGCATAGGGGAGATTGGTCTCGGGGACTTAACCATTGTAAGGAGAGGAAACCAAGAAAATTAGGTTCTAAATGAAGCTTCTAGTGCTCATGGACCATGAAAAAGATTTCAAACCACCATATGGGTCCTCTAAAGGGGATATTTTGCCTTCAAGTGGAATATTGTTGATATTATATTAATTTCCTGGACAATAGAGATGGCTCTTGAGGCCTAGAAAATGGGCGAGGGATGAAAATAAGGTCATTAGGCCCTAGATGAAGTTTCTAGAGACCAGGGGTCATGAATAAGTTCATAAACCACAAAACATGCTTTATATAAGATATCATTGTCCTTAGATTGGATATGGGTACCATTGATCCAAGTGGACATCGGTGGCCACCCACCTCTTCCACTAACTCAACATAGTTCTCCATCTTGGCAGTTTTTTCATTTACAGTTTTTCAAGGCCTAAACTTTTGGGGTCGTTTTGAGGCCTTAAATGATATATTTTTTTTTCACTTGGGAGCCCAGGGTGTCCATGGCCTACCAAACCTGCCATAAATTGTACTTCTCAGTTGATCTTTCTAATGAGTTATTTTGTGTCGAAAACAAAGATTGTATGTACAAGTTGCACCCTGGGGAAGTTGACGTTTCAACTAGCCACCTCAAGGCCCACAATCTTTTTGGCACTTCGTTTCCTAGGGTTAGGGTTTTTCCCCTTACTGTTTAGTATGTTAAAAAGTCATTTTTAGGATCTTGTAATGTCTTCTTGCAAATGAGCGTAGCCCACACCTCTCTCTTTAGGGATAAGTTACTACATATTCTCATAGTTCTAATGAGTGGTGTTTTTACACCATATATTCTCATAGTTCAAAGTTCTAATGACATTTGGAAAACATGATATGCTTCAGTATATATAATCATATTTATTATTATGAAAAAACAGTCACTTTTATTATACAAATATGGCAAAGTTGTTAAAGGCAACTGCAATGGAAGCTTAAAAAACATTATTTTTGTAATATAATAAGAATGCCAAATTTCAATCAAAAAGGTATTATTGGAATAAAAATTACCATATGTCTTTGCCAAGTTGTCACTACATGTTTTGATAGCAATTTGGGCCATTTATAATTTACTCTACTTATGGTGAAGATATTAATGGAACTAACGAGATATGTTTTGGTAGCAATTTGGAAATTAACTTTGTAATTTATTTTACTTTTACTAACAAAAGCTAAGTCATTTTCTTCACATCGTAGACACGATCCTATAGCACTCAAACTAATATTTTTATAGAGTTAGTTGGCAGTTTAGTCAAAATTCATTAGATATTATAATCAATACAATGCTTTACAGTATAATTTGTCATGAATGCTAAAACACCAGGTCAGGGATTTGGATTTTAAGGAAACCACTTGTGAGTGGGTAGTTTTTCGTGAGTTGATCATAGCAATATTTTTAAATTTGAATTTAAAATTGCATTATAGTCAAAGTTCAATTTATCATAACTAAGTGTTTATAGTAACCAACTTCATGATATTCTTTCCTACCCACATTCATAACTTTAGCTAACTAAACAACATTTCTATTATGTTGTTTTCAAAATACAATGTTTTTCAGTTGCTCATAATTAAAAATCTCATTAATGGATTAAGATTCATATAATGGAAGAAAAGTCAAATTTTGATTTATTATCATAATTAAGTAAATAATTTAAAATTGTAATCAACTTCATTCAAAACTTTAGCTAACTTAACAACT
Organism: Picea mariana; assembly: GCA_032191745.1. Classification (NCBI taxonomy): domain Eukaryota; kingdom Viridiplantae; phylum Streptophyta; class Pinopsida; order Pinales; family Pinaceae; genus Picea; species Picea mariana. The sequence continues at coordinate 4,676 of JASDQU010345457.1, forward strand.
GTTTGGCTCTTCTACCTTCAAAATACAATTTTTTTCAACCCATCATAAGTAAAAAATGTCAGAGTATCTTTATTCACTCTTATAGTCATGGAATGACACCAAATTGGTGTATGAGATATCTTTGTTTGTGCTTGATTTGTGTAACACAATTTTAATATAAAATGAAATCACATCCTAGGACATGCCAATTATGGATAACAACTATTTAAGTTTGAGAGGGATTAAATATAGAATGAAATCATCTTAAAACATGAGAATTATGGATAAGATTTGTAAGTTATGTAGAGACTAAAATTAGTCTATATATTAATGTTGTACGCTAGATAGGGTATAAAATGTATATCTTAATGTATATAGTGTTTGTAAATATTTATTGTCAATTTATTATAATTTTAAATGTTTTGTTTGTATGATTGAAGAAATTGAAATTGAAATTTTCATATATGTAGCAAAATATATTTTGTGATGAGTTTTCAATATTTTTGCTCCATACATTCCACAATATTTTATTACCTTGTATTTTTGGTAACTTTGGTTTAGTTTATGATGCTATTATTTTCCTTTGGTTTTCCTCCATCGTTGTCTCTTCACCCTCTTAATCAATGCATCTTCTTCCTCTTTTATTCCTCTCAAAAGCATCGGTCACATATTTGTGATTATTGAAAAGTTACATGATCATTGAAAATATATTGCTAGGTGTGGAATGAAGATTAACCTTGTAAAGTATTCATTTTCCAACCAAAAAAAAAATCTTGTGAACTTTAAATAACATAACCACCCCAATTCGCTTCAGCATTCCTTTTCCCTTGTTTCGAGGGTATGCTAGTAATTATTACGCTAAAGGCGTTGTTTTATGAGGAGGTTTTCCTCATGGCCTTCATCATCTGTTGAATGCCAATAAAAACATGCCATATGTTAATCAAGAATTGATCATTCATCTCTTCACGTATCTTATCCTTCACCAATTCCAAGTGGTGGCTTCTTCATCCTTGTTTTCCCTTTGTTTCCAGTCCTTATTCCTTTCTATCTATGCTGCACCATAGCTCTCAAATCCATTTCTCCCTCATTACATACCTACTCTTCTCCCTTTTTTTCGCCCCTTGTTTTCGTTTCAATATTCACATAATTTTCATTCTCTTTCTGCCATTTTCTAATATGGACACATAATTCGAGACTGTACTGGGGTCGGGAGTGGCGACAAAGGTCATCAATGCCATTATTGGTCCCCTCTTCAAACAGTTGCAAGATTTTATGAAGTTGGGGGAGAACGTTCAACTTTTCAACACGGAACGCACCTGTATGAATGAGTCATTACGCCATAATCAAAATTAATTTGAATATCAAAAACGACAGTTGCCTGAGTTAGTGGAAAGATGTCTGGGAAAGATCAAGGAATCCCTTGAACAAGCCAAATCCCTCATCCATTGCGCCAACATAAAGCGAGTATGGTGTCTCGATTGTTACCTCTTCTGCAGCCCCAATATCCCCGCAGAAATCAGAGAGTGGGAGACCAGATGTAGTGAGCTATTCCAACAACTTGATACTTCTCTTTCAACAGATGGAAATACTGCACAGATTCTGCAATTCGCACAACCTCAACCAGAATATGACATATTGGAGCCCTCTTTCTTGGTCAATATTAGTGGAAGTGAATATCTTATATTGGAGCCCTCCTTCTTGATCAATAATAGCATTCATACCATGATAATTGTCCATGAAAATTACTGGGGTGGTAAATGCAATCTTTCAGTTAATTACTCCCAATTCTGGTGGCCAGGTTCTCATTTTCATATCTACACTAATGCTTATGCCAATCTCTAGCTAATTTGGGGGTAATCCTTCACAAATTTGTGTGTCAGATATGGTCATCAATGCATATTCCATTGTCTGAGAACTGCGAGAGACATTTTCTTATGGCAGAAAAAAAAGCCATGAATGGAGAATTTCTCATCTCAAGCTAATCTCAAAGATTACTGAAGAAAACCAAGATCTGATTACAGAAGTTCTCCATCAAAGATATTAGCAAGCCTAACTTCTAATCCTTCATTGCATAGGTATTTATTTGTTTATTTCATTTCATTGATTAATTACACTTAGCCCTATTTTTCTACTATTTTCGCTCTCATCAACCCTCCTCTCCTCCTCATTGCATCTTCCCCTACAAAGCTAATGAATGGATGAACGTGATTGATAAAAGCAGTAGAGATCACTTTTGTTCCTTCCATTGTCAGTTTGAATCCCATTAATATCCATTTTCTTTACTCTTCTCCCACTGATATCCCTTTTCCTTACTTTTCTCCCACTGATATCCCTTTTCCTTACTATGTTCTTCTCTTATCTATGCTAAACATTCCTATTCACCACATAAATATATGTAAACCCCCTTCATAATTATGAGGTAGGGTTTGCACAAAAGCATGAACAAATTTAATTCAAAGTTCAGCCCTAACTTCATTGTATGCATAAAGGTCAACCTTGATCTATTTTCGGTTTCCATCTATAATATGATGCCATCATTTTATATTTTTCAATGGGCTCAGAATTTAGGTTCTTATGAATATTTTAATGGCTTCCTACCTTTGACGTTTGAGGAGGGAATTTATGTTCAACATTCTAATAGACAAGGTTTGTAAAATAAACAAGAAATCCTACTATTTATTCCCCTTATTTCCTAAAGTCAAATTGCTTATGCTTTTGTTCACATGAGCTCTTTGATTTTTCCTCGGAACGGTCTAAGTGGGAAATTGGCTACTTTATATTTTTAAATAAATTGATTTCTTGTATATTCTTTCTTGTTATCATTTGGGTACGATTGTATACTCACGAACATATATCACAATGGAGATGTTACCAGCACCACCCAAGTATTTTGTCATACATAATTGGTTAAAATTTAGATTACACGGAGGACCTTCAAAATCATTTCAAATTTCAATTAAATTATCATTTTCAAAAAGTAAGATCTTTTCGTTGCAATTAGGTTTTGTAGAAACCATATCTTTAGGGTTTGGGTGTGCATGATACTGAGGAGAAACTAATATCTTTTAAAGAATTTATGTGTGCGCAAGACTGAGGAAGGGGAAATGATGAAATAAATTTCCCCAAACGATCGACTATGATATCATCCACTGTTTTTTTCTCCTCTTTGGAGCAGTCCAAGCCAGTTGTTTCTAATCCTTGTCCCATCATGCTCTTTTTTAAGTGTACACTCTTAAAAAAAATTCCAATTTTTATATTTTGGTCTCTCTAATGTGATTATTGCTATTTTATATTTTTTAATGGTCTTAGCTTTTGGTTTCTCATGATTATTTTAACGGGCTATTATTGTTTGGTGCTTGAGAAGATCCTTTATGTGCATTCTTCAAATAGACAAGGCTCATAAAATGAAAAACAATTCTACTCCTTATCCTTATTTCTGTCTTGAAGTCAAATTGCTCATGCTTTGGTTACCATGAGCTCGGTGATATGTTACTCATGAACTTATGGCAACGATGTTAGTTGTAGCACCAAGCTCGGTGATATGTTAAAATTTGGACTATGCGGAGGATGTTGTTTTTAAGAAAGACATTGATATTGTGATCTTTAAAATCATTTCAATTTTCAGTACAATTATGATCTTCAAAAAACAAAACCGATTCACTACAATTAGGGTTTCTAGAAACCAATATCTATTACGATTTATTCAAGGTTGAACTAGGTTTCTTATTACAGGATTGGATTTAGTAAGATGTAAGACTAATTCACTTGCAGTTTGCGGCTGCTACAACTAGCAGCATGTATTTAACTTTAACCCTAGATCTATGAAAAATTCACATGCAAATTCCTTCGATACCGGAGACTCGTCTTGTCTCGTCTAACCAAGGAATTTATGTTCCACTATTGGATTACGCTTTTATATCTTCACTCTCTCTTTGCAACATATTATTACGAAGCAAAATGAATGGTAACAATTTTGATTTCGACATGAGTTAGCAGAGTCGCTCTGAGGACCGCCTAGGGTTATGACTCTGAATCTCCTTAGTTGTTGCTGCTATGGTTGCCCCCAGAGGAGGGGAGCCACCGCACCCTCCTTCAACTATCACTTCCTTTCACAATCTCCTGGCCTCCCAAGGAAAGAAGCTTCCTCCAGCTGAACCCCCTAGCTTCGTCAAGAAGCTCGATTCAATCCTGGAAATAGAACTTCCTCTAGATCACCCAATGAGGGTAGCTATCTCTCTTTCAGACCGTGGATTGGTAGGACAATTCATGGGGCTCTGGACATCAGCCTGAACCAATGATAGCTGGATACAAAGGAACTAGCGACCACTGATCAAAAATAGTGTAACATGTTATGCGGTGGGAAGATGATTCTTCATCTTCGAATTCATCTCCCAGGAAGACAGAGATCTCATATTCAGGAACGGGTCGTATTTCATGGGCACTCAAGGGCTATACCTGAATCATTGGAATCCAAGCTTTGACCCTGCGGTAGAAGTTCCTAAGGATGTCCCAGTTTGGGTCAGGCTTCCCAATCTACCGATCCACTATTGGAACCCCACTTTGCTCCAGGCAATAAAAAATGGGCTAGGTTAATATATTGACATGGCGGATCCCAAAGACCAATACTCATGCACATGCATCTGCGTGGAAGTGGACCTAGAGGTGGGGCTCTCCGAAGCGATCAAACTTAAGGTTGGAGAATGGCAGCACTACCAAAATCTTGACTATGAACAACTACCTTTCAAATCCAGGGGATGCCATGAATACAACCATTTCCAAAGAAACTATCCTAAAAATTCAAGCAAGGAGAAAGAAAATGGAGAAGGCTGGCAACAACCAAGAAAAGGGAAAACCACATCCAAAGAAAAAGGCCCAAGGAACAAAAAGATAGCTCCCCCACCGCCCAAGGAACAAGGAAACCAATTAGACACAATGGCAGAGAACAACCTTAGATTGTTGGATCACGAACATACAGGGAAAACAACAGAAGAAAATCTAAAGAAAACACCTTTAGCCGAAGAGACGCATGAGAAATCATCCCCAGAAATCAGAGAGACCCCTGCACTAGTAATAGAAGAAGAGAAGGCAATACTATCCCAGAAAAGGATGAAAGTCTGGACACAGAGGAAGGAGAGGTCTCCTCGGACAGTGATTATGAGGGTGTAAGTGATGCCTTGGTCACTCCAAAGAAAATAGGCAGAGGAAGGAAATCCAAGAAAGAAGAAAGAGACAAAGAGACCTACAAAGACATCCTAAAAGGCTCGCAACCAAAAATCAGATAGCTGATCAATGTAAGACAGACAAGGAAGCACTCCAAGGCTCTTCAAGGAGCCCACACATCCCCCTCAGGTAATCCATGAAACTAACCTCCTGGAATTGCAGGGGTTTCGGCAGCAAAATGAAAGAAGAAGCACTCAAAGACATCATAAGAACCTCAAAGTCTGATATCCTATTGCTCCAGGAGACCAGTATGGACAAGCAAGATTTTCTCAACACAACAAATGCATTATGGAAAATAAGCCAAGGAATAGCAGAAAGCACAAGAGGTGCCTCAGGCGGTATAGTCACCCTCTAGAACACTATGAATTTCAATCTAGTCAACTCTAAAACAAGTATGCACTAGATCCACACCAGCCTTCTTAAAAAAGAAACGGGTCAACTGGTAAGTCTCTTCAATATTTATGTACCGGTTCTTTTGGAGGAAAAAAGAAATTGTTGGGATACCCTAAAAGATTACCTGCTTCTAAATG
>JASDQU010345460.1:0-12399 GCA_032191745.1 Picea mariana
TGAGAGATAACCTACCGACTTGAAGAAATACAGACCACCTTTGAAGATGTGCTCCCTATCCTCAATGTTTGTAATTATTTCTATAAATAAGCTTTTGGATCCAAGTTTTAGGTCTACCTATCCTTTTGGTTTCCATTTGGCGTTGATCCACCAATTAGGGCCTTCTCTAAGGAACAAATCTCCATAAATTTTCCAATCATTGCATGATATTTCATGTATTGTATATAACTGCCTACTTTGGAGGACACAACTTCACATCTTCCATTTTCTAATTTTTTATCCAAGTATCCTCAAGATAAATTCCTTTCTTGACCAGTCAAATCTAGGTTTTTGGCCATACCCTCAAGAATTTCATGACCTCTTATTGTTATACCTTCTTCTCCTATTGAACCTTCCTTTCTTGCACCCCCTATTTCCTTCGATTTGTTGGATTGACTTGACAGTATGTTCTTGAAATAAGGTACTTTCACAAGACCTCGTGCAACATGATCTATGTGTTTTCCATTTTTCTAATCCCATCCTTCTCTTATGTCATGTCTTCATCGACTAACCCTAATGAACTCTTTTCTCTTTCTCTCATCATGCTTTGAAGATGTTTTTCTTCATACTATGCATTGTTCCTTTACATGTTATTTTGTTACAATTTCTAGGCCTATCGTTATCATTCTAAATTACTTCACTATTATTATTATCATTGGTCAACACAAAATAATTACAAGAGTCATGTATCACATGCAAAGTATGTAATTCAATATTCAAAAAAAGATACATTTAACTTAAACCACACTCGATTGTGTGGTTATTATTTTTTTGTGGCAATGCTCAATCCTAGTTGGTTCATTAGTCCCTTGCATTTACCACTATGTAAACTACTTCCATCAATTTCGTTTCTTGTAAATATACTACCCATTTCTTACAACTATCATCAATGTATCATCAATGTAAGCCCCACTCTCTCTATGCAAGCACCAAGAATGAAAACCCACTCTCTATGCAAGCACCAAGAAGGACTCTTCTACATACAATGCATCACCCAATGCTATCAACTATAAGCATCATTTTTCTCAAGTGTAGTGAGTTGGGGATAATTTAGAATATCACAAACAACTCCAATTGTAATGGGTCAAGGGACACCTTTAAGTGCAATGGATCGATACTATTTAGAATATATTTATTAATTTTTAATGTCCAAGTAGAATCTGAGGTCATATATTCTATATTAATAGGCATGCCTAGATAGGTTTGCAAAAGATGGATTAAGTAATGGAGGAGGAAGGGTTGTTTTAGCTCACAGTGATGACTTCATTTAGTTGGATATTGGATATTTGAAAAAGTTTATTAAATGTTTAAAATTACTTACATACAATTTATTTTATATATATCTATTGTATTAATTTTTTAAGATAAGAAAAATTTTGTTTTATTATTATTATTAATATTTTATTATTAACATCTATTAATTTTTTATTTTTTTAATACTAACTAATCTTAAACTCATTACATTATAATATCTATATAATATATTGGATTGTAGAGCATCTTTCTATGTAACCATGTGACAATGCATTTTCAAATTTAAACTACTTAGTACATATAAAATAAAATTCAACTATAAAAAAATAAAATAAAATTCAAGTATAAAAAATAGAAAGATTGATGTGCTCGTAAATTGATATCATTTTTTGTCTTTCTATTTAACAATTTTGATAATTTTTTTTGTCTCTAATAAAATTAATTTTGATACTTAATGTTTCACTTTCCATTTACCCTTGCTATCATTCCCACAAGTTATCTTTGGATTGAGTTTTCAATGTTTTCTTGTTCAGTAGGATTATAAGAATTAGTTAAATGTAAATAAATGTTGCTAATAATAAAACCCCTATCTTGGATAAAACAAAGAGCGGGTTATGATATTGCAGGAGGAATAAACATATCGGTTCAATAATTTATCCTAAAGGATCGATGGCAATTATCAAAGAAATGAGCAAAAACTTACCAGTGGGGTGTGCAAATGAATAGAGTAGCTACCAGGAGCCAATCGAAGAATTGTTTTAAACAATTTTAGGTTGCATTCATTCATTACCAAGCATTCAGACCAGGAAACGATTTCGTGGTTACCATTTTTGGCACTCAAAACACTTGCGAGTAACCTTGGAAGTTGTAATGTTGGTAATGAACAATGTTTATTTTTTCCATAACAGTAGGGTTTTATAAATAAAAATATAGATCTCTTATGACTCAAATTTTCAACTTTTGAAATGTTATTGTGAGTTTATTCATTCTGATTTAAACATTTAAATTTGTTGTAGCAAATCCCAACATCTAACTTTCTAGAAGGGGCTCACTCTAGAGAGCACTTGAGTGGATTATAGGTTATTTTTGTAGGTTACATGTTCTTTTAATTTCTATTTACATTCAATTATTAATCTATATACAAATGTAAAGTGTAGACCTATGCATAATGATAAATGATAATAGCATAGTAAAGGACTACTTGAGCTATCACAATTATTCATGCTAATTTAAGTGTGTTTATTTTTAACCACTGTGGTGTGTTTGATTTTGGGCATTGTCATTTCATTTCCTAAATAACAATGCAATTTACTTTTAGTAGAAGCATGTAGACAACAAGTTGTAAATAGAGAATCTAGAGCGCGCACATATATCTCTCAAATTTCTCTTAAACTCCAAATTGATAAATAAATACACAATCTCTTTTATTTTTTGATAGGTAATAAAACAACCAGTCAAAGACATCTTAATCACTATAGGAATTATTAAGGGATGTCAAGTGTGATATTCCAAATATAAAATAATATGCAGAGAGAAATAATTAGCTAGAAATGGCAAATAAACAATGATATAACCAGAACAAGACCACAATAATACCAAAATAACACCAGAATAACACCAAAAAGAGCACTTTGATTACTGAGAGCAATGTTCACTTGCCTCTTCGAGGGGGAAACCTCTAGCATAGTAGAGCTCTATTACACTAATATCCAAGACAAAACTTCTCATACCCTCAACTCATATTTATACTAAATATGTCTATCAAAAGAACATTCTAGAGGAAGATCCTTCTAGAAGCGAAAGCTTCTATTAGGTCTTCTTACATTTGACTTATTCTTCCTTATTGCTAGGCCTTATTAATATTGACCTTTATTACATGGAAATATATTATTCCACCTATGTGAGGGGTTAGGTCCCTAACATGTCCTCCCCCTTAAAAACAACCTTTTCCTCAAGGCTTGAGATGAGGAAACTGTTGCAGAATGGTAGTTGGTTCCCAAGTGGCATCTTCTGGAGTTGTATCTATCCACTGGACTAACAATTCATTGATGTTTCGCTGATGTAGAAGATTCTCACGTTGGTCCAAAGCTGTTTGTGGTTGTAGCCAAATGGAGCCTTCTTCGTCCAACACGGGAAGGTTAGTTTGAGTTTTAGTTCCAATCATCTTCTTAAAGCAAGAAACATGAAAAACAGGATGGATCTTAGAATGACTGGGCAAGGCTAACTGATAGGCCACCTGTCCCACATGCTTGAGAACGGTATAAGGACCACAAAATTTTGGCACCAGTTTTTGACAATGGTTATCCTTGAGGGAATTTTGCTTGTAAGGTTGCAGTCAAAGAAACACCTAATCTCCTTCAGCAAATTGACATTTAGAGTGACCTTGATCTGCTTGTTGCTTCATGCGATTTTTGGGCCATGACCAAATTCTCTTTGAGGGTATGGAGAATAGCCTCTCGAACTATAATCGCTTTGTCAATCGCCTGGACCTTCAAGACACCTGGAAAGTATGAGAGAACAAAAGGTGGATTTTCTCCTTATACCGCTTCAAAAGGAGTCATGCGGGTAGTTGTATGGTAAGAAGTGTTGTACCACCATTCAACTAGTGGTAACCATTGAGACCACTGATTTTGCCTTTCCGATGCAAAACACCTCAAATATGTTTCCAAACACTTGTTGACAACTTTAGTTTGACCATCGGTCTAGGGATGATAAGTTGCGTTGAGATGCAATTGGGTGCCTTGTAGCTTGAACAGTTCTTGCCCAAAATTGTTGGTGAAAGTTGGGTCGCGATCAGAAACAATAGAATGAGGTATGCCATGAATCTTGAAGACCTGATCCATGAAAAGTTGAGCCACAATGGAGGCTGTAAATGGGTGTTGAAGAGCACATAAATGTGCATACTTGGAAAGACGATCAACTACCATCATGATGACTGATTAATAGCCCGATTTAGGTAAACCTACAATAAAATCCATAGAGATATCCCGCCAAATAGTAGGGGGAATAGGAAGTGGTTGTGGTGTTCTAGGAGATTTGACCGTTTCTCCCTTGTTGCATTGAAAAAAATCACATTCAACCACAAAATTGTGAATGTCATGTTTCATACCATCCCAGAAAAAAGAACATTTGAACCAGTCATAGGTTTTGGTAAACCCGGAGTGCCCAATGATGGGTGTAGCATGAAGCTCAGAAAGTACCGTGGATTTAAGTTTTGATTGTTTACTTAAATGCAAACGACCTTTGTATCGAAGCTCATCATTGAGCCAAGAGTACCTTGGGGAGACTGGAGAATTGACCTGCAATTATTGTATCATATGCAAACTTTTGGGATCGTGTATCCATTCCTGGAAAACAACTTGGAGCCAATATGGTACAATGAAGGAGAGAGAAAAAAGGGACCCTTCATCTTCATATTTTCTGGAAAGTGCATCAGCAACCACATTGTCTTTGCATTTCTTGTAAATGATCTCATAATCATATCCAAAGAGTTTAGTCACCTATTTTTGTTTCTCTAGGGACGAAAGGCGTTGTTCCATAAAATACTTGAGGCTTTGATGATCTGTCTTAATTTAGGAGTGTTTCCCCAATAGATAAGGGTGTCAAACATCCACAACATGCAGAATAGCCAACATTTCCTTTTCATATATTGATTTTCCCAAATGTCACTCTGATAGTTGTTTGTTGGTTAAGGCCAAATGCCAACCCTCTTGCATAAGGACTGCGCCAATTCCTTTCCCAGAAGCATCACATTCTAGGGAAAAGGTCTTTGTGAAATCAAGAAGGGCCAGGAGTAGAGTGGTGCACATGGCCATTTTCAAGGTTTGAAAATCTTGAACAGTTGTTGGAGTCCAAGTGAAAGAATTATTTTTAAGGAGAGCAGTGAGAGGTGTCGCAATCTTTCCATAATTCTTAACAAACTTGTGATAATAACCTGTTAAACCCAGAAATCCATGCAATCTTTTGAGATTCTTTGGGTGAGGACAATCTTACATAGCTTCAATCTTTTTAGGATCCACCCGGACATCGGCCTTGCGAACAAGATGACCCAAGTACTCAACTTCTGAGGCGCCAAAAGCACATTTATATTATTTGAGGAAAAGTTGGTGCTGAGATAGTAGATGGAGAAATCGATCCACATGAACAAGATGGGTTGTCCAAGTTTTACTATAGATAAGGATATCATCAAAGAAAACTAAGAAAAGATGATGGAGAAAAGGACGAAAGACATGATTCATGAGGCTTTGGAAAGTGGAGGGAGAATTACACAAACTGAAGGGCATGACCAAAAACTCATAGTGTCCCTCATGAGTTCTAAATGCATTCTTAGGAATGTTTGCCTCATTCATACGGATCTGGTGGTAGCTAGAATGAAGATAAAGTTTAGTAAAGAACTGGGCGCCACTCAATTCATCCAAGAGGTTATCAATGACAGGAATGAGAAATTTGTCTTTAATAGTGAGTTTGTTGAGGGCATGGAAGTCATGAAACATGCACCAATAACCTTCTTTCTTAAGGATTGTGACCACAAAAGAAGAGTAGGGGCTTGTACTAGGTCGAATAACACATGCGTTGAGAAATTCTTGAACAATTTTCTCAATTTCAGTTTTTTAGGAAAAGGGATGACGATAGGGATGAATAATGGGAGGAAGGCTTCCTAAGACAAGGGGAATGGAATGATCATGAACACCACAGGAAGGAGGAAGTCCCTGGGGAGTGGAAAAATCGACTTGATGTTTAGAGAGGATGGATTGGAGGTCATGTGGCACAGAGGGTGTTTCAGTGGCTTGTATGGCATGGAGTTGGGAAATAATCTCATAATGACCTTGTTTTAGCATCTTTTCCATGCGATGGGAACTGATGATCTCCGGGGAACCGACGGTGATGCCTTGGAACTTATATTGTTGGCCCTCCTTGTCAAATTGCATGGTTAATTCCTTAAAATCCATGAGAATGGGACCCCAAGTCTTGAGCCATTCTACACCCAACACAATGTCACAAACTCCCATGTTGATAGTAAACATAGGAGATTTCATGTGGCACTCATCAATTTGGAGACACACAATTTCACAACGCCCTCCACATTTCATGGACCCTCCATTGGCAATCATGATTTGAAAATTATTGACAACACAAATATGGCCATTAGTTTCTTGGGAAATGCGGCGATGAATAAAATAATGGGTGCTTCCACTATCAACAAGAATGATGACCTTCCTATGCTTAATGTAACAAATTAGCTTGAGGGTTTGTGGATCAGAGAAGCCAGTGAGAGAATTTAGGGAAATGACTGGTTCTACTTCGGGAGGGTCTGAGGGAGGGGTCATGTCAGTGGGTTCAGGTGACACAGACACAAGGGGAGCCTCAACATTGTCTTCTGAAACATCCTTCGAGATGGCCATAAAAATATTTTGTTCCTCACACTTGTTTCCAGAAAAATATTTTTCATCACAATTATAACAAAGGCCTTTGAGTTGGCGTTCATCCATTTCAGCCCTAGTCAATTTCTGGATCTTTAGTGGAGTAGAAGGAGGAGTGGGAGTGACAGGTTTAATGCGAGGAATAAAGGATGATTTTTGGTTTAGAGAAGAGACAACCTATTGTGCTTCCTTATCTCTTTTACTAGTGTCCACCCAACTCTGAGGCCAAGCCATGAGGACATGGGTACGAATCTCATCCTTCATGCCACTAATAAAACATTCTTGGAAAAAAACATCAAACATACCCTCTGTACGAAAAGCTAATCACTCAAAAGTGACTATAAAGTCTTCCACTGTGCCAAATTGTTTCAACTTGGTCAAACGGCCTAAATGGTTAGTGTCAGTGTCAGTGTCAAAGCATTCATAAAGATCTACCAAAAAGTGTGTCCAAGGCACATACCCTTGGTGAGCATTTTTTCTCCATTTCCACTATTGCCAACATTCTTGATCTAGATGGAGAACACCATACTGGAGTTTGGCCAAATCATTTGTAATGTCATACAAAGAGAAATAATGTTCCATTTGAGATACCCATCCAATGGGATCTGATCCATCAAATTTGGTCACATCCACATGTGGAAGGCGTAGGTCACGTTGAAAGTGATGGGGCTGAAAAGTCTGGGAATGAGAGGAAGTTTCACCTTTGATTTGCAAACGTGGATCAGATGAGGGAAGATCTGCAGGGATATGCATCTTGGCATAGATCATCGTAGTGACAGATTCAAGTTGGGTAGCAAGGTCTTGTTTGAGGTCCTCTATTTTGGTGTTGATGGAGGAATGCATATTTGTATTAACGGTGGAAATATTGGCACTGATTTGTCTCACTTCTTGTTGGGTTTCTTTGAAATTAGAGTGCAAGGCATTGAAGCGAGCTTCCAATTCTTGGCTACAGGTGTGGGCCATGATGAAGAGGAAACATGAAAAGGGGCGAGTGGGACCACACAGAAAATGGGTTATGGGTGAAGTGTATCACAACGATCAGGGTGATGAGTTGAATCCAATGGGGTAAATCCCAAATAAGGGTGTTGGAAGGGGGTCGGGTCCATGAGAAAACAATTTGCTGAAAAATGATAGGTATGACAGCGATAAGGGCAAAGAGACAAATCCAACGAGATTTTTCTTTTCTTTTACTCCTACAGAGTTATACTCTAATCTGAAGAATATTATAGTGATGAAATTCCCAAATGCTTAACAGGAAGAAATGTGTAGCAATTTCACATTCTGAATGCAGGAGACACAATTGCGCGGCAATAGATATTGTTTGTTCTATTTTTTGTTTCTGTTCCGAGGGTTAGGGTATTCAAGGATTCTATAGACAAGGTTTTTCCCTATGCTATAGCTCTCTGATATACATGCAGGGTCCAATAGTAGTACTCGGCCCAATATCTCAGGGCACCAACTAAGGAGGCTAGACTGTGCCCTTAGCTGTACTACCCGAATACCCAGGTACTAGAGAGTATCTTCCCGAGTGTTGTTCTCGATGGCACTATATCAGTCAAGCGACTGGTTGGTTTATCTATGGAGGGATTTAAGAGATCTAGGTCGATTTGTATACAGGTTTTGTCTGATGCGCTACCACTCAAAGGGGTACCAACAAGGGTTACAAGGGTGGCCAACAGATGTGCGCTTAAGTACCACTTGTATTTCCTGCGTGTATGAATCCCCGACTGCAGGTTGATGCATGTAATGACAGATCTTTGTATCTTAAAGATGTTGGAATACGTCTCTACCCTAAAAAAATTTAACCCACAATTTATGTCAAGGAAGTTGCTATGATACCACTTGTAATATTCCAAATATAAAATAGTATGCAGACATAAACAATGAGCTAGAAATGGTAGATAAACAATGATATAACCAGAACAACACCACAATAATACCAAAATAACACCAGAAAGAGCGCTTTGATTATTGAGAGAAATTTTCACTTGCCTCTTCGAGGGGGAAACCTCCAGCAGAGTAGAGCTCTATTACATTAATATCCAAGACAAAACTTCTCATACCCTCGACTCCCATTTATACTAAATATGTCTATCAAAAGAACATTCTAGAGGAAGATCCTTCTAGAAGCGAAAGCTTCTATTAGGTATTCTTACACTTGACTTATTCTTCATTATTGCTAGGCCTTATTAATATTGACCTTTATTACATGAAAATATATTATTCTACCTATGTGAGGAGTTAGGTCCATAACATCAAGTAACGCCTAAACATTTGGGTTAGCATAAATTGGTGATGTCAATGATGAAAAGAGTGTTGATAATGTTTTTGTCTTCTCAAGCATGTTAAGTTTAATTTTTAAATAAAAGTTTAGATGTTAAGAGAGGATTGCCCATAAAAAATTATTGTGTCATTTTAAGTTTAATTTTTTTTTATCAGAATTTTGTTTACCAAGTTTGCAAATATTTCAGGATTAATTTTAAAATATTATTGCATGTAAAGTATGATCTCTAATAACTATAAAACAATTGGTTATGGAGTGTATTATTAAATCACTCCCTTATATGAAGTCATTCGTTCAAAACCTTAGACTATTTTGTGCTTTGCATGAAAAGCCACCCTCTAATGATAAATTGATAGCCTTCAATTTTGTAATGAAAAAAATAGCTAAAACTATGATTGTAACTAAAAGTATCAACCATGCAATCCCGTGAGCTCTGAGTTTAGGGTTTCATGCTTCATAAAACCCCCGCCCTTTCCACCACCGACCTCCTCTATACACACCTGGCACATTCTGCTCTGCAACTCTAACTGTATCAACAAAATGAGCACGGAAGGGGGGGCGAAGGCCCCCTCATATCGCAGCAAATGACCCTGAGAAATCTCGTGCATGCCAACCATCCTTTGAACTGACTCCGCATTTGCGTGAACAATACCTGCAGGAATAAATGGATGGAAGCACAGGCATGCACATGGATGCAAAATACTCGCACCCAAAAGAAACTCGGGCTTGGATACCAGAAAAATGTATCCTGCAAGCCCTGATTGTGCCCGTATGTCACAAAGAGAAACAGAATAGGAGAACACACCCAGTTCATGAGGGACCATGCCCTCATAGGAAATTTCTTAGGCCTCTAGCAGTCGGAAAAAGACCTAGCTCGTTGGATCAAGGCATTGTGGAACCCCAAGGGGGGTTACGAGCTCCAACTGAGCTCCAAAGGGTTCTTCACAGTCATATTCTACAACTTGTAGGATAAATACCGCATCTTTGAAGGAGGACCCTATTTTTACAACTCTGTTGGTCTCTATCTGGGCTTCTGGATCGATCGCTTCTGCCCAGAAAAGGAAAACTTTGCCTATGCCCTAGTATGGATTCGTCTCTACTCCCTGTCGCAAGAGTTTTGGCTAGAAGAAATTTTAACAGGAATTGGTAACACTCTAGGAAAACATGTCAAGTCTTCAAAATCCACCAAACAGAGGAAATATACCTCATATGATAGAATATATGTTTATATGAACATTTCCAAAGCCCTCCCAGGCGCGGTTACCCTAGAATACCAGGATGAGGAATGGACCCAAACTATAGACTACAAACACATACCCTTCATATGCAGAAAGTGTCATGAACATGGACATCTCTTCAGAGACTGCCCTCTCAACTCCCCCCCTAAGAAAACAACAAAAGAAAAACCAAAGGATGGATTTACCCAGGTGTAGAATCGCAGAAGAAACCTGCTACTAACAATGGAAGGAAAAACCTCAACACCAATTCCTTCGAAGCCCTAAACAATCTCCCAATAGGCAGAAGAGGTGTAAAACACCCACAAGACAGCAGGAAAAGAAGACAACAACAATAGGGAAAAATAGCAGCCGCAGGAGCACCTGATCCCAGGGATCCCAGCTGACCCACAGAACCTCCCAGACATAGGAAAAGAACTGGAAAAGGAAGAAGATATAGTCATGGAAATGGATGAACAAGACTTAGTAGAAATATACCTAGACAGACTAGAAGAAGCAGTTAACAGGAAGGACCCACAAACCCTACCATAACATTAGCTCAAGAAATTCCATAAGGTATTTATGGACTCATCAAAAAATGCCACCTCGCGGCTAGGCATCAGGGGAGACCCAAACTCAGACCAAAGAAGACATCCAAAGGAGAACAAAAGTCGTGGGAGAAAATTGGTGCAACAGCTCATAAAGGAAGACGACAAAAAACATGATCAACTCGAGACATATACACAAGCTCTCAGAGAGCTCCTTTTCCCACCCATCAAATTGTTAATTATGAAGGTCCTCACTTAGAACATCAAAGGCCTAAATGGAATATCCAAGCAAAGGATTCTTCAAAACTACATCAAAATGGAAGACCCTGAAATTCTCCTTCTCCAAGAAACCAAATGCACGGGGAAGATCGCAGAAGAAATATTCAAAATATGTTGGCGTACTTGTGACTCGTACCACACTAATTCGAAAGGTGTTGCAGGTGGCCTAGCCATTATTTGGAATCCTGCTATAGTTATTCTACACCAAGGCTTCTCCACTTCATGAAATCTCACATCCCACTACCAAGCCATTGGTTCAGACAAGGATGGGTTGATCACCAATGCCTATGGACCACAGAATAATCAAGACAAAGAACTTTTTCTCCAGAACCTAGCCTATATCATCTCTATAGTCGAGGCCCAAAGGTGTATCATTGGGGGAGACTTCAAAATGATCCTCACGCTAGAAGAAAAAAGGGGAGGGAAAAAAAGATTGGAACAGGACAACAAGAAACTGTGGCATATCCATTTAAAATATGCTCCATGGGCCAACAGGATAAGCACTAAAAGATCAATTGGAATTTCCCCTTTCCAGATGGTATATGGCACTGATATCATTTTACCAATGAATATTTCTTTGCCAGTAATGAAACTCTGGCAGGATTCAAATGAAGAACCCAATGACGTTACCAGAAGGATAAACCAGTTGGTTGAAGTCCAACAAAATAGGGATGAAGTAAATGAAAGGTTACAAATATATCAGGATAAAATGAAGGCCTTATTCAATCAGAAAGCTAAAGATAGATAATTCCTCCTTGGTGACTTGGTCCTTAAGTGAGAAGCTAGGAAAGAAGACGTTGGAAAACATGGCAAATTCGATCCGATCTGGTCTGGCCCATACAGGATTTCGACCTTTGAGGGAAAAAATGCCTGGTTATTAGAAAACCTGGATGGAGACATTTTCAAAGCCCCTGTAAATGGGTGGCATCTTAAACACTTCATGCAATAATGTGTTTCTAAATCCTCATTGTACATACCAATTTGTTTTCATGCTTTTTGTATAGATACCAAAAAAAAAAAAAGAGGTTTCTTTTTATGACGTTTCCTAACGATATAATGTTATGTTATTCGCAGGGAAAATTTCTCACAAGATAGTGGACTCGAGGTACTGAAAGGTGACATGCGTAGGTATTCCTATCAAGTATCTCACAATGACAAAGGTAATGAACAAGTAATATTTGGGCTGGCAATATAAGAGCTAATAAAGGTATGAAATCCCATTTCAAAATTCGAGATAAAATCCCTAAAAAGTATGAATGATTTCATTCTTGTTGATATGAAAAAAAAGTATAAAAACTAAATCAAAGAAATTCTTGAAGTAATAAAAAAGGGGACTTAAGAAAAGGTTATAAAAGCTAATT
>JASDQU010345468.1:0-12362 GCA_032191745.1 Picea mariana
ATCATGATGATAGGGGGAGCATGAGTGTTTCCATCAATGACAAAGGGGGAGATTGTTGGAATATTGGTTGTTGTCATTGATGTTAACCCTAGTCATGGGTTTTGGACCGCAAGATTGATTAAGGTATTTGGACATGAAGGAAAATGCACATGCAGATACAACACCCATGGATGGATAGTATAATCATGTTGTTTCCAGTGGTATGTGGCACGTCACGTGGATCCTCATGGTTGAGGAGAAATGAATTTTTGAAGATGACAAAGTGAATTGAAGAATGAAGTACATGTAGGCCCTGAAGATAATTAAAGAAAAGAATTACAAAATAAGAAAGTGTCAGTTCGGCCCTAATGTTAAAAGAAAGTGACATAAATGGTATAAATAAATATCATTATACATTCATTTGATACACAAGTCGAATTTCAGAGGAAATCAGAAGTAAAGAAGGCCAGATTTCAAGGGAGGATGAAGTCTTTTGGTGATGTGTTCTAAGGTATGTTATTTTCAGGTCATCTTACCATTTTTGCTATAACTTGTCTTCTAGAATGATTCAGATGGTGAAATTGCTATGTTATTGAGAAGACATATCAAGGTACCTATGGTAAAAATTTCAGCTCTTGATTCGTTATAATTATGGAGATACACTCTGTGGAAGATAGGGTTTGTGACCAGTCCTGAAGCTAGACAATAAACAGGTGTTCCAGGTAAAACAGTCATAATGTATTCATCGAGAATCCAAATGGCATGGGACAAATTTCATTGGAAAGAGTACAGACTTTAGTTTCTTTTGTGTTAGTTTCAGAATCTGATGTTAAATATTGAGCGTGGGGTATTATGTACAAGTTTGGTCTCCTGAATAATCCAGAATTGAACAAGGTCTACCATTCTCTCTATAACTTATTTTTGGGGAGGATTCAAGGAGTGAAACTTGGAGAAGTTTTAGAGAATGAATTGAATAATATTATCTACAAGATCAAAGTATTCCAAGAATTGAATAATTGTATAAATTGAAGAAGTCTCGAGAAGCATTATCAGGTTCTATGTGATGGTTGGTTGATGGTGATGATTTAATGTGAAGTTTTATTATCTATCGTATATTCTTGGGTGGAAGGAAGGGGCAAGGATGGAGAGTTAACCTCTCTCTTGATATTGGAGGATTGTATCTTCCTCTTGGATGTTTATCCCTCCCTTTACATTTGGAAGCTGTAGCTACCTTTGGAAGTCATTACTTCCCTTGAACAATAACTATTGATTATTTCTCATAAATTGTGCATGGTGTATTGTGGTGTATTGGTATAACTCTTATACTATTGTTCATTTCTCATTGGATATAATTGAATGGTTTAAGTATAAGTTGAAAAAGGTTTTAAATTGTACTTGATACTGATTCACCCCCCTCTCAGTATCAACAAATTCCATGGAGAACGCCTCAACTCTAATTGTAGGGTCCAACTCAATTTTGGTTTGTGAATTGAGTGCCACATTGGACCTCTACAAAACAAAGGTGACACAATTGGAAGAAAAAATGAAGTGCCAAAGGGAAAATTTAGCAATTGAATTTAAGAAACAAGCCACTGGATTTGAATAGTAGTATAAAGAGGAATTGGAAGCTCTAAAGTGGTCACACTAAAGAAACAGGAAACTTGAAAGAATTACATGTACAAGAAATCGTAGTTATGGATACAGAACACCAGGAACTGACCAAATTCTCATAGTAGTGGGGATACAAAATTTTATGGTTTGAACAAGAGAAGCAAGAGATGGAAGCCATGGCCCATGATTAAGGAAAGTATTAAAGAAATGCTTGTCTTAAAAACTATGAAAGGACAAGTTGGAAATGCAAATGAAAACCTAAGAAAAATTAAAAAGTAATTATTTTGCACATTGAATAACATACAGAGACACAAAGATGATTCGATCAAGATATCAGACTAGATAGATGAACATAAAATCCACTACAAAAAGGCTCAGGATGATTTTGACGAGATTTTGGATTGTTAAGGTGTATATATTGAGACACCTTCCACCTTTCCCAGATACAATGTGAAGAAAAACTTAAAGTACCAAGTGTTGCTTGACTCCTCGAGCACTGTATTTGAAGATGTTGAAGAAACCTAGGAACTTGCTATCAAAGCTTGCAACAGGATTTGGAATTCTTTCGATGATATGATAGAATATTTTGGGATGGAAGTCATGGATAAGTTGCATAAAGAAACCCCAAGTGAACTAAGGATCAAAGAGGTAGAATATAAATGGGACTTAAGTATGCAAGCAATTGATCAGATCAAAGAGCTCAATAAATATATTTTGAATGAATACTTAATAAATCCAAACAAACTGGTTACTTCTGCAAAATATTTTCTCAAAAGAATTCAACGGGATATGAAAATAGAAGTAGCTTCTAGGATAATTGATGGTGGGATATGGGTTGAAAATATAGAACTAAACAAATTATAAGAGGTCCTAAGAAAATACGAATTGTGGAAATCCTACAGAGATAATATGGTATCAAAAATTGCCTCTTACTTTTTTTAAATGTATCTTTCTCTATGGAATTATCTTTCTCTATGGAATTATCTTTCTCTATGGAATTTGAATTGTACACATAATAGAAAAATATGAAACGATAAGGTGTAACTGTCATCTGAAATGATGGCAGTTACATAATGAAAAGAGACTCTCTTATTTTATAAAAGAGAGATCTATCGAAGAAGGGAGGACTTTTTCCCATTGTGTATATTGGATGATACTATTATCTCTAATTAAATAAAGAGCAGAAGGCAGTTTTGAAGTCATGAATGTTAGAAAATATGTATGGGACTACTCTTCATATGTTGTTTTCTTAAAATTTGCTTGAATGATTTCCATGTGTTGAGGGAGTTGGATTCCCTTTTACTCAACATTGGGAATCACACTCAAAGATGAGGCCCAATTAGACTCCTCTCCATTTGGGGTAGCATGATCCTTAGGATTTATGGTCCGATCAATTTTCTATTGGCTTTAACTTGTTCCTGAAAGTTTCCTCTTAACTGTAAATATATTTTTATTGCTTCATTATTTTGTATTCAAACGTGCAAAAATTGAAACTAACTCGAAAGAATGATTTAAATTTGAAGAAATTTGGGCCTAGGATAACCTTGGAAAGAGGCACGTAAAAAACACCTGAGTTTAATTAATCTTAGCAACAATGCTACCATTAATCAAGTATTAGATATTATTTAAGAAATGAAGGAAATAACATGCATGAAACCACATATAAGAACAAATTAGCTATAAATAATTATGCACATCACTTACATGTAATAAACTAAATCATCATTGATTTTTTACCAACATTCATTCATCATCTATAAATCATTCAAGATAAATCAAAATAAATCAAAATAATAGAAATCTTACTAAAGGGCCCATAACTGATAACAAGACGTGAAACAATCTACAGATAGAGTCACATCCACAAACTTGGAAAAAAATTGTTTGTATCTATGTCTAAGCTTCTCAATTAATTCTAGCTTCAAAATAGTTCTCAACATTAAATATCAAGTTCATAAAAAAACTATTGACCTTTTTTGCATGATCGTTTTTCTTATATATAAAAAGAGATTGTCTAAAACTAGCTCTAATTATAGTTCAAGTAAAGAAAACAAAAGTAAAGTGGACTAATCCATGTGTATTCTTTGAGTCATCCTTCAATCACTACATCAGGTTTTCCTTTTCATACTCGGACCACCGGGTGAAAACATCTTCATAAGTGTGTACGTAAAGAAATTGGTATTGATCCATGGGTGCACAGAGCACCTCTTTCATCTCCATCACATGTTGCTTGTATTTTTCCATCCTAGAACCTAGGTACTGTAAGACCATTGATTCCCTCGTCAGACCTTCCATGAACTCATTCACTTTCCCTCTCGCCAAATTTTTTATCTGGAGAAAATCATACTCATACGTTTGGTCCCAATTGGTGTGTTTTTTTATTATATCATTAATAACAATGAAGTTTTCAGGTGAGCCAAACTCAAGGAGATGAATATCTCTCATTTTTTCATTTATCTTTTCCCAGCTCCTAATACATTCCTCCCACCTTTCTTGCATCTTTTGTTGTGGTTCCACAATTTCTTGGGTCGAATACTCAGCTACCCTTTGTATTCTTTCTATGTTGTCATTGATGAGCACTCTAATGCCATGTTCCTCTTCACCTTGTCCCTTTTGGATTTCCTTGATATATTTTATTTGTGACAAAGCCTTGTGCTCAGTCTCAAACCATATAAACATGTCTTTGTGTACCACTATCCCTAATAGAGTTTCTTCTTGGTAGCTCATAGCCTGGGCCATGGAAATGTCTCTTTCTATTTTGAAGTGATTGTGTCCTTCTAGGAACTCAGACCTTAGAATCATGACTTCATGTGTGGTGTTTTGGTAATACTCATCCTCATGTATGAGATATTCAAGTTCCCTTTTCATAGCCTTTGATTAAATTTCATCCTCTTTTGCTCTATCTATGGTGGCATCAGATATGGCAATCCCTGCTCTGAGAAATTCACTCACTTTGGCCTTCTTGGTGTCAAACAAATTTTCCTCAGTGGTAAAAACTACAGCATTGTCCAGATTTTCCTTTTATTTCTTGTCCTTTTTACCACTACTTATATTTTTATGTCATATGTTATGGCTTGGATATCTGCTACTTCATCAACCGGTTTTGGGATCTACTAGTCACCCCATGACATCACATTGCCTATGTTTCCTAGAGTGTAGAAGTGCCCCATGACAAGTTATTTACATTTATCTATTGTTTATGCCCGACAATTGATTTCCCCTCTATATATTCCTGTTGTTTTCTCTTGTCTTGGTGTTATAGTAGGTTTTTCTGCACTACCGATTGGTTTTGGCCCTACATTTGTAGATACCTCTTTTGTTTGCTCAAGGTCTGTAGCACTTTTGGGTAAATTTTATATCATTACTAATGATGGTGTCACTTCTTTAGGTGAAGAAGTGGTTGGAGGATCAATTGTAGTTCCTTCATTCAATGGGACGATACCTTGTTATTTATGTCCCTCGTCTTTAACTATGTCATCTCCAAGTTGCTCTCCAATATATGTACCTTCTTCATTCTCTTCTTTATCTGCGGTATTTTCTTCTAGATTAGACTCTCCACTTTCATTTTCACTTTTCTCATATTTAACATCTTCTCCCTTTGATGGTTGTGATCCCAATTCTAATTGATTTGTGGCACTTCCATTTATATATTTAACCCCTTTTGTTTCTACTAGTTGTGGTTCCTCAAGTGGATGGGATTCCTGTATCTTTGCATTGGACTCATTGATAATTGGGACTGCTAAGGTATCCATGCCATCACTATAATCATCATAGATCATTATCAAATCCATAATTGCAGGTGCCAAAACCCTCGTACTTGGTGTATCCATTAATCTTTCATCTTTCATCACAGGTTTTGGCTACCCTTCTTGTACTTGCTTCATGCTTAGATCTGTCTAATTGTTGCCTCCATCTCATGAAGTTACTCTTAGAGGTGTTTTATTTGCCTCCTCTAAATTTTATTCCTCTTTTGTTCCCCCTAGCTACTCTAATCCTCCAATTGTTATGTTTTTCCTGTGTTCATGAAATATTATTTTATCTTCTTCCAGGAGTCGTATTCCTTTGACCCTTCTTGTTGCTTGTTATTCCCTTTCACTTTGTTCCTTCACAGTTTCTTTTGTTGTTTTATCTATTAATTAAACCTACTTATGCATTGACAAGGCCTTAAACTGATTCAATTATGGGTTGGCTCTCCTTTGAAGGACTTCTTCCCAGTCTTCTACTTTTTTGGTGAAAAATCCATCATTAAAACTATCATGTGCATATGGCTGGTAGGACACCAACTGCTTAGCAAGTTTAGATACTAAATTTTTGGGTTCCTGCTTGTGGTTTGTTCCCATCAAAGATCTGTAATCTAAATGGCTCAGGCCTTCTTTCTTTACCTGCGTGGTGTATTTTAAAAAATAATTTCATATGTGGAATCCATATGGGATAAGATTTCTCTTCGTGTCCTTCACTAATGAGGCATTGAAACCTTGCAAAATAGTTTTGTAGAAAAGTTCTCCCATAATTAGTTGTTCTTGTACATAGGTTTGTAATAGGTGTGGGGCTCCAGTGGCTCTGAAGATCCTAAGATAAGTTCTCTTCTTCTCTAGATACCAGTTTCCAATCCTGGAAATTATCTTTTTTTCTGACTCCGAGAGTCGTGGGAATTTTTTCTTGAAAATGATGAAGTACAGTCTTTCCAGAAACTCATCAACTCATCACATATCATAGAAAATAATTTATTATAGATATTTTTCCCATAGAGCACTAAACTATATGTGCACGGAAAATTCTAAAACATGCCAGCTCAAACCCATCCGTGGGAAGATGTTCCTAGAACAATTCACATCTATTAAGTAAGATTCCATGAAAAAGGGTGGTGCCTCGTCGGGATTTGGTTTTTTATCTTGATCTATTCTTATACTCAATTGTTTGGAAATGATGGATCCCCAATTAAAAATATGCCCTGATATCACTAGAGTGTAGGCTAGGGGAATCCAAGATTCGAAGAACTTCAAACAATATTTCTCCCCATATAAATGACATATCAATTCCATAAAATACATGTGGGGCTCTCTTAGATTCACAATGTTATACCACCCAGCAACCCTACTTACAAACTTTATGTCCTCTTTCCACCAAGACACTAGTAGTTGACTAGTATTGTGTAGTTCATAGAAATTAACCATAAAGTCAGTGTTTAGCCTGACTCTGGGCTCACTGTGTTTGTAATATTTGTTTTTTTTTCCACCGGAATAAAAACCCCACACATTTTCCTTCTACATCATTTACCAAGTATTTATTGACATCAATATGATTAATTATCCATTCTAAAGTTTCTATGCAGGGTAGGATAGGGGTCCTGGAGGATACCATTTGCAATGCAGAGCATTTGATATTCGGGAGGACCTGGTCATCTAAGGCTAAAAATTCTAGGTCACTTTGGGGTGTAAAATATGGAAAATAGGAGTGGTGTATTTTATTATACAAATCGTTTCAGGTGAGCAGAGTTACCTTAGACGCAGTGCTTACATCGATGTCCTTGTACAGTGGTGGTTGAGCGGGAGGCTTCTTCTGTGACATCTGAATTATTGGTTTTACCTTTGGTAGGGGCTCCAATTCTTTAACATCGGTCAGAATTGAAACTTCACCAACTTGTAAATTCTTTCCCTTTGGTGTTTTTGCTGATTGGCGGGTCATTGGTCTATGGGGAGGCATTTTCTCTGCATCAAACGGTGTCGTTAGATTCACGAATTATCAATAATCCTGAGAAACATAGTAACTTATAATTTGAAAATCAACAATACCCGACTGGAAAAACAAAGTTTTAGATTTAATGCTTACCATTCCCAGCAATGCCACTTGAATTTGACAACAATTGACTTGGATGGGAAGAGTGTCTAGTTCTTTGGAAGTTCTTGGTTGCTCAAAAGCTCTCAAAATCTCAATGGAAGGATGTGTCAATGAAAGACAAGTTTGATCTTCTATACCTTATTCTTGCAAGTTCGATCCAACATTTACCATTACCGTGTACAAGAAAATCTTTGTAAATATTCAAAGTTTAAATGTGTCATCCACCCCATGCTTTGAAATTAATGCATTGTTATAATCATTGGCGCGAGTAGACCATTCTTCCAGTTCATCGATGGTTTCAAATTCTTTCATTTTGGTATGTAGTGAGCTTTTAGATCAGGTTTTGCGGATTTGAGGTTGTTGATGGTTCCACTATTCTACATGATAGTATATGTGTCAATATTGGTGACACTTTGTTGTGAACTCTTATCTTGTGTTATGGTAATGTAGAACATTTTTCGAGATGGTGACGTGGTGTTTGTATGGTGTAGAGTGTCTATTAAGGGGCTCTCAAGATAATATGGCCAATGTGGATAGGTTAAATCACATGGATATAACTAGGTGTGAACATAGTTTTGGCTTAAAACCTAAGTGATCAAATGATTTCTCGCTTATTTTTTACGGTCCAGATCAACTGCGAATATAATATGTATGGTCTAGATTGAAACTTACCTGTGGTAAAAACCAGTCATCGGTGAGCAAACCGTGAATAATTTGAGAAATCCATTGAAAACCCACTTCTAAAATGGGCCAAATTATCTATCAAGTGGGCCATTCCAACAAAAAATGAATCCCTAGGAGGATATAGATGAATCTTTGAAGGAAATGTTTCCAGATTTAAACGATAAATGATTTCTTGTTTCAGTCACTAACTCTGGGTGCAGTTTCAGAGAAGCTGGAGATGAATTTTTGGAAACAAAGAGAGGTTTTTGTTGTAAATTGACCCATTCACAAAAACCTCTCTCATGTTTTACACAAATATCATGGTTTTGGAGATACGAAGAGATATTTGGACCTTATTTGTCAGGAATTTATCAGATTTATTTTCCTAAAATAACTCATAGACAGCAATTGATGAGCCACCTCATCAATTCAACTTGGAAATCAAATATAATATCCTCCTTGATTATTTGAAATAGTAAACTAAATATGGATGAGGATTTTTTCATATCCGTTTCTTTTGGATCTTGATAATTATGTATTTTTTCTATATAAACTCTGGAGAAGGAGAAATTAGGGAGGTCAAAGTGGAGATATCAAAATTATGTTTCTATCAGTAAGGACTGGAGTATGTTTCATTTTTCACTAATTGAAATGGATATATGATGGTTAGATTTCTCTTATGTCTTCTATTCTTCCTTGTCTTACTTGAATGTATGTTTATTTTTCCAAAATGAAAATTGATCTTTTATGTTTATGATATGGTCATTGAAAAAATTGTTGATTACTTATTCATTTAATATTTTATGTTCAGCTACATGTTTCTTATTCTTAAATGATATTTAGGAAATAAGAATTTTCATATGTTAGCAGACCATTTGGAAACCCACATACCTTTGTCCTGTTTTTGAAGCCTCTTGTTTAACTCATCAGATTGACAACCAGTTACTAAACAAAGTGTGATAAGAACCTGTTCCTATGATAAGAAACTGATATTACTCTTTAACCATTGTTTGACCCTCAAACCAACTTCAAAACTCTAAATAGACTCAAAAAACACAAACCATTGCAATAACTAGATGATTCCCTAGCTTGCCCTTTAGTAGTCAAGTGTAAATTTAGGGACCAACATCTTTTTGTGTTGTTGTTAGGGATGAAGGAAAGAAGTTATTTTCCCTGGAAGAAATACAATGTCTAGATCCTCTCCTTGATGGTGAATAGTAAGTGGACATCAATTTGACTACAGATCATGTATCTAGTGAATCCATGAAGGAAGAATCCATAGGTGACTCCACTGATCCAGAACCTCGGAAGAAATGGAAGACATTTTGGCACAGAGGTATACATTTTGTGATTTTTCCAAAGTACCTAGGTTTCCCAATTTTGTGCCTGCTAGAGAAGAATGAAAATGTTGTTTGTAAAGATTTAAAGGAGAAGATTGGGACATTCCTGCTAAACATTTGTTTCATTTTCATGAACTTATGCAGCATTTAAACATTTTTCATGATGATGTCTTGATAAAGTTGTTCATGTATTCTCTAGAAGGGAAGCCTCGAGAATGGTGTAGATCCTTGCCTATCTCTAGTATTTCTTCCCTGAAAGAGTTCCATGTTGCATTTCATTCTCATTGCAAAGAAAATTTTCCTACTAAGTCTCTATTTGAAAATTGTTGCAAAGAATTTGATTCATATATTCAGAATTTTGTGGATGATAAGATGGAAGTAAATGTTAATGAAGTACAATAAGACTCGTTATCGTATGAATCCTTATCTAGTTTTTATTTCCAGCAAAATAATTTTCAACATTATGCTCATAATGAAGCTATTAGTAGTCAGACTATAGATACTTTTGACATTATATCAGAAGTTCCCAATAGTCATAACTATGATGAATTTGTTGGTCAAAGATTTTATGAAGACATTCTTGTTTTCAATGATTATGAGGGAGATGAAGAACAATCAAAATTTTTTTACTCCTCATCAACTGTTGTGTAGCAATTTCAGGAAGCCAGTAATTCCACATATGACATTCTTGAATCAGGATCTGAGGGAACAATTCAGCAGAGGAAATATTATATTAATCTCGATATTCCAGCTCTTCAAACTGATGAAACTATGTCGCATCCTCTTGTTTCTTATAATAATAAATTTTTTTAAAGAGATTTTTGCACAAATAACACATCACCATTTTCAATGATTCATTGTTGCCCCTGATTGTAATAAAAAAACAAGTGATGTTCATGTGTTGTTTCAAGGAAATCAAGTGGATTATGGTCTCACAAATACAACAGAAATTGCAAGGGAGCGATTTGGGTTTTTCATTAGATGGAATTTTTTCATATTATATATGATCCAGTAGTCATCTACATGGAGTCAGTGTTTCCATAGGTTTAAAATTTTGCAGCATTTGGAATTAAAGAAAATTGCAGTTGTAAGTATGGGCTTCCCATTCATTTTTTACTGCAAACATCTCAATTTTTCTACATTTTTGTATTTACCTGCAAGGAAGAAGACCATCTTGTCAGTCAAATGATTCCATGGTTGCTTTGGAAGGTTGATGTGACCTTATCAAGAAATTGGTTGGTTACTTGTGTAGGATTTGTACATAAATAAGATTTCTTTGTTAGCATGTTGGCTTCAGTTTGAAGATCAATTTACAGTGTGGGAGTAGTGTCAAGTTTTCAGTATGCAAGAATAAGAATCCATGGCCCAATGGAAGTATTGGTGTGTTATCAATTTGCTTTGCAATTAAAAGATGCAGTGAAATTGATTGATGAATAAGTAGCTGGCAAAGGGAAAAATCAAACCAGGGTTTTGAGAAACATTCTCTATAATTTAATTTAAAGGCATTGGTCTGCAGATTGTTAATGTTTCATCATGAAATATTATCCCCAAAATGAGCCATTGTTACTCATTAAATATGTTCATGATTGTTTACCTACCAATTTCCCCTATCCTACCTCTTCCTAGTATCAATTTTTCCCTATAACCCTTTTCTTGTATGACTTTTGGAGTGTTTTTTATTTTATTTGGAGTTTTTATCATGCATTAGTTAGATAAAGTTTGAATTTTAGATAAGAATAATATCTTCCATTAGACTTAGAGCCATTTTTTTTTAAATTCAAAAATTTGAAAGGCGCTACAAGAATAATGTTATTCTTGTAGCACCTGAAATCATCATTGCTATGAACATGCTCCAACCCGAAAAATTGTGTCAGTGGTTGTGAGTTATGCCAAAGACTCAGCATGTGAAAACATTATGATTTCATCATAATAAGGATCGGGAGGATGATCTAGGGAGATCGTGTTTGTACCCGCCAGTGTTCACATCAAATCAGGGTTTTGAGCCACGTTTTAATAACATGAAAAATTCTAATATGGAATTTCATTAATATCTATATCATGGTCTAACCATTGTTCTACAAATAAAATAAGCTCATGTATATCATTCAATTGCCTGAAAAATTCCAGAACAACCCTGAGTCTGAAACCCTATATTCTATAAGGTAACCAAGAGAATGGCTCCCAAAAAAGGAGGACAGGTCACTCGTTTAGAGACAAAGGGGGTGGAATTATTAGAAGCTTATCCCGAATTGAAGCATAAGTTCAAGAACGTAGGGTGGTATGAGTTTTGTACCACATTTCATGGTCACCATGAAAAGAGGTGGTGGAAAAAGGATAAGTTGCATGTTGATTTAGATAGTCACTTTATCGTTCCAAAATATCAAAACCCTAACTAGAGCCAGGGCATACCACAGAAATGGTTGAAGAAGAAGGATGGAAAAACATAGAGTAGAGCAGCTGAGAGGAATCAAGTTGGAACCTGAAGATCGTGATGAACTTGTAAACAAAATCATTGATAAAAGACAGAGAAATATTGAAAAGGGAAAACAAGTTGTGGATTACCAAAGCAGGCCAAAAACCAGGGAAACCAGTAAATAAGGATAAATTTCAAATCCTTATTCAAGAATTATTTGAAGAAGGACAATCTGATTATTATTGATATGATATAAAAGAGAAAACCCCACAGAAAATAAGGAGAACAAAGAAATAATTGCTAATGACGAAAACAATGAATTCTAAAGTTGAGATAAAGAAAGATCCAACTTATTGTTGGAAGATTGATTGTTGTCATTGATGTCAACCCTAGTCATGGGTTTTGAACCGCACGATTGATAAAGGTATTTGGATATGAAGGAAAATGAACATGCATATACAACACCCATGAATGGATAGTATACATCATGATGTTTCCGGTGGTATGTGGCATGTCAC
>JASDQU010345470.1:619-12350 GCA_032191745.1 Picea mariana
AGAGATTTGACTTAATTGCAGGTCTCTCTTGACAACCAAAGATACCTCACCCTTCGCGTGACCAGATGGTTTTCCTTCTTTTCCAACCTAATGATTCCTTGAATGAACCAATACTTTTCCCTTGATGATCCTCCACAACAATATTCCTACCAATAAAAACCAAGCCACCAACATCAATATCAACCACAAAGTCTCGAGCAGTGGCACTAGGGTTTGAAGCCAAAGCAGGAAGTACATAAGTTGGACAATACAAACCCTTACCCTTACACAAAATTGGATGTGAGCCCTCATATCGATAAATATTTGGAGAAGGGATTGAGCATTGACAAATCCATTTTGGAAGTAAAACTTGTTAGACAGATTCGTCCAAAACTAACACAACTCTAAAATGGGTCCAAATTAGGATTAACATTTTTATTTGAGAATATGTCATACTTGGTCAACAAATCATCGAAGTAATCCACCAGTTGTGGTGGATCCTCATCTGGAAGCATGATAAATCAACTAGAGCACCACCCGTCTCTCCTTCAAGGATTAGACACCAGGCCTAGCCTCTACGGCCCTGACAAAACCTTAGGGTTTTGCAGACCATTGAATCCAAACCATAGAGTTAATCCAATTTTTTATTATCAATCAAACATAATGTTACTTATGAAAATCAATAATGGATTGCAAATAGTGTCAGTTGGGGCATTTTCTCTAATGGTTCAATTTTTTTAATTCATTTTGATATTTTTTATCAAGTTGCTTCCTTTTCGATCTATGTATGCTCTTTTCTCTTTGCTTGATGCAATCTTGGCAAATAAAAAACAAGGGGGGGGATTATTTTCTAATTTGTTTATGCTCTTTTCCTTGTGACTTGGGGGATCTTAGAAAATCAAGTATCGAGAAAAAAGTTAAATTTTCCAGAAATACTAACTGAAATCTACCCTTAGCATATAAGGGTCCTATTTTTTTATACAAAATTTAAAAAAAATATTGCTTTTTTTTTTGTGTAGTGGTGCAAGATGTTTTTTGCAAGGAAAAAAGGGTTTTCAAGATTAAATCACACTTTGAGAAGGTTACAAGTGAGCTTATATGACAAAGTTAGAGAGGAAGGGCATTTTTTTTACTTATCACAACTCAACCACCTCATCATGCACCTAGCGCCACGTGGGCCGACCTCCACCTACCATGTGGCACCTTGGTTGGAATTTTGTCTTTTTATGCACATACATGGGTTGACCTCCACCTTCCATGTGAAAACTTGGTTGGCATTTTAACTTTTTATGCTCTTCTTCAAACATGCATAAATTTGTCATCTAGAGTCTTTTTCCAGTGCTATTTTTTTTAAACTGTGAATTTTGTTAATCCCTTTCTATCAGAGCCATTGATCTTCTAAATGATCCATCAATCTATGGTTTTAAAGTCATATTGATTCTAGATAGTACTATGGATAGTTCAAGTATATCCTTCGTAAAAACATAAGTTATTTCACTTGGAAATCCAATATGGAGGATTTACTAAGAAGTAAGGAACTTTACTTGGTAACCATGGGAACAAAGTTGTCCCCAAAGATGCATTGAATGAGATCTAAACGGGAAAACCAAAATGAATCAACTTTTGAAATCATTGGGATGTCAATCTCAAAGAATTTGAAGTTTCATCTTCAAGGAATTGAAATTCCTGATGTTGATTGGAAAAATATGAAATCGTTTTTGGTAAACATACCTAGATTCGAGCACACCAACTTGAAAATTAGTCGATTGATTTGAATCCTACTAATTTTAGTTTCATTGAAGATGTTTTGTCAAAGTTCAAGACACTTAGGCTCTTACTTTTAGATTGTTAAGTCAAGAAAGAAGATGATCATCTATTTTTTCTATTCTCTCTAAACTTTGAATTGCCTATTATGTTTTTGTATCCACCTTTCACTCTACTAGAGGTATTTATTAGTTAAGGTACTATTATATTTCCTTAAATCTCAACAAACTAATTTATCTTTCAATAAATTTTTATAACCAGATCTCAAGAACAACAATAAATTGTAAATATGATATATAACAAAAATATAATTGAGTTAAATAAATTGATAAGCAAAGTGAAATTAATAGAAACCAACCACAAAAAAAATATTAACACTAGAGGTACCATGGAAACCCAAACTTTAGGGAAAACCAACAAAGAGGATTTTATTATTTTCAGCTCGACAAATCAGAAATTTATTGCAACTCATTTATGTGCCAAACCTGGCACTTTCTTCCTTAGATATCAACCAAATTTGATCACATCCTCATCCACACGACATGTGAGGACCTCATTGTTGTATGACTATTGATATAGTCATGTACGATGACTAGTACAACTGTTGGTACAACTAGGATAATTTTTTTATAGCTGCTCGAGATACGACTAGGGTATCCCTGACTCTATCTCCTTCTACAGCTGTGAAATCAAATTACCACAACTTGATTGTACCCTTAACTTAGCCTCTATACTACTCACTACATTCTCATGAAGGGAAATCGACCCCTTCCTCAATATGCCACTTGGATCTGCTAGGAAATGAAGGCTAGGAGCCTTCTTATTTCCCTCTTAGCACATGGAATATTTCAATCAATGAATCCCCCTTTCCCTCTTTCAATCTACAAATGAAACCCTCTAGTGTCATACACCAACTCAATGATCTCCTCAAGTCACCTCCCTTGTTTATAAATCTCCAACTTTGTCATGCAAGTCGACAAAGTCCTCAGGTGAGCCGAACTGGGAGGCCGATGTCTTTCATCTCTCGATTAATATTGACCCAGCGCCTTTCACAATCAACCCATTTTTCTTGAATCTCCCACTAAAGTACTTGGGCCATTTTCACCTAGTATTTGGTGGCTTTCCTTATCCTATCTATGCTATTGTCCCTTAGCACACGAATGTTGTTCTCTTCAGCGTCTCGACCCTTTTGAACCGCACTGATATAATCAATTCTTTCCACTTCTTGGTGGGCCTTCTCGTACCATGTTTCCACATCTTTGCAGGTCGCTAGCACCATAAGGGTGTCTTCTTGGAATTCATCTATCCTTGCAGTGAAAAGTTGTCGTTCATTCGTGAATTTTTCATAGGCGTCTTGGAACTCACTTCTCAAAAACACTGTGGCTTATTTGGAGTCCTAATAGTATTTATCCAAATGGCACAGATGCTCCAAATCCTTTAGTGCAACGACCAATTCCTATTCATATTTTCTTGATCTATCCAGGGTGGCATCTATGATATCCATTCCTGTGTTGATAAGCTCGGAAGTCTTGGCCTGCTCTGTGCTGATCAATTTTTCCTCTGTGGTGATGAGTATCGAACTTTCCAATGTAAGTCTCCTCTTCTTAGTGTTTCTCTTCATGCTGGATTTCCTCTTTCGGTCATAGGAGATTACTTGTATATCGACGACCTCATCAATAGGTTCAAGGATTTGTTCTTATCCCCAAGTTAGAGTATTTCCCAGGCTCCTGAATGTGTGTATCTTTTCTAGGCTGGGTTCTTGAACCTCTTCTATATGTCCCAATGGATCGACTTTCAGTTGTTTCTTATCAACTGGTAAGGTATCAGCCAAAACTTAGGAACCAGGGGTAGGTTCAGTACTTAGTTGGTAATTGGTTGTTGAAATGCCAATTTCTTGTTGTGGAATTTATTCTTCCTATCCTCTCAATCCCATCTTATCCCTTGAGCTGTCCATTGGGTTTCCTGATATGTCAAGTCTCTCAATGTCTAAGGCACTTTCTACCTCATGCTCTCTCTGCAGATGACTCTAAACTAGAGCATCAGGATACGAGGTGAATGCTCACTCAAGTTCTTTCTCCTCTGTATTTTGCATTGGAGTCACCAGGGACACCTCCGAACTCTCCTCACCATCATATATGGTTATCAAATAGAACAAGGGATTTGGTACACTTCTTCTCCCTGATGTCCTCGCTATCTTGGGTTGGGTCAAAATTTACCCTGGTGATCTGATTTGTGGTGGTGGAACTCTTGATCTCGTCATTTCTATCATATCAAGGTCATTTTTCAATTGATTAATGATTCTCTGTGCCCCTTATAGCAAGAGTAATCCCCTTTTATGTGCCTCTGTTGTCTCTGTCACTCTGATTTCTTCCCTGGCTCTAAGGACCTCTTGAGCCGACTGCTCTATTGTTTCCACTTGTTCATCCATTCTCATGGCCTTGAACCTGGTCATATTTGGGTTGGCCATTCTTTGTTCCACCTCGTCCTAGTCCTAGGCACACTCTATGAAAATCTAGTCGTAAAAATTATCATGAGTGTACGACCAACAAGATGATACCTGTGAAGCATGTTGGAGGACCAGGCCTTTAGGGTTGTGCTTGCGGAATCGACCTGTCGGGAATCTGAATTCAAGTTGGCTCAACCCTTCCTGTTTGGCTTGAGAAGTATCATTTACTAGATAAAACCCCACATGGAAACTGTAAGGTATGAAAGTACACTTCTTTTCCTTGACTAATGTGGTGTTATATCCCTATAAGATAGTCTAATAGTAGATTTCTCCCACAACGAGCTGGTCTGGGACATGAGCGGGTAGAAGATGTGGTGCTTAGGTGGCCCTGAACACCTTGATATAGTTTGAGCATTCTTCTAAATACCAATGTCCTACCTTTGCCACCATTTTCTTGGCTACTGTGGATAATCTTGGGCATTCCTTCTTAAAAATAATAAAATGAATACGAGCGATGAATTTATTGTAGATGAGTGCGTAAGATTTTTTGTACCTTTTACAATCTAGACTGATGATTGTAAAAGGTACAAAAAATCTAGACTGATGATTTACCTCACCAGTAGAAACCCTAGAGTTGGTTTGCATGTCGTAGATGTCCACGGAATTTGGTGTGATGATGACTTTCTTTCCGGTGCTGGAATTCATCATTTGATACACAAAGAGAAGGTTGACATAACGATTGGGAACATGTAGCACATTCTCGAAGCTTCCGTTGGTGAGTTCAATCCTTCCATTGTCGGTGACTTCGACAGAAGAGTTGCCCCCATCAGAATAAGAGGACCTTTGCATGCATCCAACAAAGAATATACTACTTTTGAGGCAGCCATGTGATGTGATGATCCTGAGTCTACGATCCAAGCATCAGGAGAGGAATTGATGGCAATCAAGGCATGGCTAGAATTTCCTTTCTTGGAATTCAGATCTTCTGGCTTCTTCTTCTTTGCATCCTCAGGGATGCGATCTCCAAGGTTGTTTTGCTGAAGTATTTGAGACATAAGATCTATTTTCTTTTGCATGCATGAGGGTTCCGAATGGAATCCTTTGTGACAGTATGTGCATTTCTCTCCTTTTCTTCCCTTTTCTCCTTTAAATATGGAGGCATCAGTGAAAGGTTTTGTGTACCCTTCCTTCTTCGTATGTGCATGAGATTTCCTCTTATATTTATCTTTAGATTTCTGATATTTTTGTCTGCCATCATGCACAGTGAGTGCATGCGCCCTTGGGCCTTTGATTGCACCCATGTTGATGAGCTTGGTTTGCTCTTGTGTCAGGGATTCGATAAAGTCCTCAAGAGAAGGCATCTTCTAGGTGGCTCCAGAGGTGAATCTGACAATATGGAATGTAGATACGAATACTGAGAATTCAGGACCAAGATTGGAGAGAATGGTGAGAACCATTTGTTTCTCCTCCTTCAATTTATCAACCCTACAATCTTTGAGTTGCGACAATAAATCCTTGGATTTTGTAAAGAAATCTTGGATATTCTTGAAGCTTTTTGGATCCAATGTGAGCAACTCCACCTATAGCATGTGTCCCCTCATATCATCTTATTTTCCAAATATCCCTTCCAAGATGGTCC
The DNA here is from genome assembly GCA_032191745.1 of Picea mariana. Classification (NCBI taxonomy): domain Eukaryota; kingdom Viridiplantae; phylum Streptophyta; class Pinopsida; order Pinales; family Pinaceae; genus Picea; species Picea mariana. The sequence continues at coordinate 6,448 of JASDQU010345470.1, forward strand.
AGGCTTCAATAGGAGTCTTACAGGAATATATATGAAAAAGGAGATCAGGAGAAATAAGACTGCAAATTGTTCCAAGTGCCTCATCCATGCAATTTAAGTACTTGGATTTTTCTATGGCTGATGTAGGCTCTGTATCTGTATTCATGGTTAACCTATACAACCCTCTGGATTGGATATGTATGGCTATTTTCTCCTTCCATGAAAAATAGTTGTAAGGTGTAAGAATGAATTCTTTTTGGAATTCCATCTTTCCGCTGTCTTCAATCTTTTGTACCTGCAAAACATTTTGGTATAGATTTTGCTTAGCAATCTTTCGGCTCTAATACCATGTAAATGTTTTGAGCCTACACAGAATATATATATATAAACAATGATACACACATTTTCAAAGAGATTAGAATAAAGAAGAAGAAGGAGAGAAAGAATGAAAGAATTCTCATTAACCGTTGTGAATAATGAATAATTTACACATGATATACTCTGTATAACTCAATGAGTTCGACTTGAGGTGAACCAAGTCACCATAGTGGTGGTATAGAGTGATATGAACACACACCAGTAGTTACAGGAGTGAACTTCCACCTATTCTAGTCTCTCAGGTAGTTACGAAAGTGAACTTACACCTGTTGAGTTAACTAGTCAACTAGTCTTCAGTTAACTGACTGATCAGAAAGTAGTGAGGAGTTAACTCAAGGAATAAAGGCTAATGCGCCACTTTGGTGATGATACCAAGGCAAGGTCGAATTATCATGGTGATGATCCCAATGCAACATCTAAACTCAACTCAACTAGTCAAACTGAAGTGTCAATTGAAAGAGAATATTCTCCAGGTGGAATATTCTCTCCTAAAATATAGGAGACTGAATAATGACTAATTATGAATAATAAACAAATAAAAAACTTGGGAAAAAGAAATACTAGGTGTGTGTGAAGTAACTCCAACAATGTTGAAGTAAATGTGGACCGGGAGCTCTGCAACATGTCAGCTTAAATTCATGCCAGCGAAGACATTCCTTGCGCAGATGACATCGAGAAGGTACAAGGCCATGTAGAAAGTGGGTGCTTCCTATTATTTCAGCATCTAAGCCTGCTATACAAAGATGCTAAATTTTTTAGAAATTATCACTCCCCAGTTGAAGCTGCTTTTGAAAATCACCACTGTGTATGCCAAGGGCATCCATGCTTCCGAAAACTTAGAGTAGTCCTTTTCTCCATATAGTTGGTAGATTAGAGCCATCAAATAGATGTATGGATCCCTTAGGTTAATCATCCCATACCAACCATTTCTCTGTTTGGTAAAATTATTGTCCTCCTTCCACCATGAGGCCATCAACCAACTGGTGTCGTGGAACTCATAGAACTTCACCACGAAGTTCGTGTTTAGCCGCTCCTCTGGGTCCCTAATCTTGTAGTATTTATGGACTTCTATAAAGAGGAAAACTCTGACACACCCACCATTCTCATCATTGATCAAGCACTTATGCTTGTCTGTGTAGTCGATTAGCATTTCAGAACGTCTATGCAAGGGAAAAACAGGGTTCTATTGGCCACCATGTGTAAATACAACCATCAGATGTTCGGGAACACCTGATCATCAAGCGCCCTTACATCCGGGTCACTGTGTGGGATATACTCTAGGTATTCTTCTCAGCTAATTATGTTGAAGACGTCCCCCCATTGTGGGAGCATTACTTTGGATCCGATGCTTAATTTTGTATCACCGAAGGTTGGAGGCTAGAAAAAATCTTTCTTTGTTGATTTTTTAATGACAAGCTCTACTTTGGGAGCGTACTCCAACTGCCTCATGGTCCCCGAAGAATAACCTTCACCTGTTTCAACTTATTTTTAGCTTGGGTTTCCTCGGTGAGCGTCTGGTGTTTGGATTTATTGACATCAGCTTACCTACATCTAGAACATAGTTTAGAGTCTGTGAAAGAAAATCAGACACATATATAAATTACGAACAACGAATTGACAAAATTGAAGACATACCTCTGCAACGTTTTAAACCTAGTTTTGATAATTGAAGGGTTTTTACAGTCTCGAGACACTCACTTTGCTCCTTCAGATTCTCTAGAATTAAAAATTGTGTGCAAAATGAAGTTGTTCAAAACTGTTCTAGAGATTTAAACAGGGATGAACTTACCTTGTCGCATCAACCATTCAATTCAGGTTATGAGTGTGACTTTATTAAATATGCCGCCATATCTTCAAGGATGTTTAAAATTAAATTAATTGTGGGTTGATGGCGCGGGCACGGGTGGTACCATGGTCTATCAATGATTTCAATTTGTTGTTGTTTAATCAATGCACGAGGTAGAAACAAATCCGTGATCAAGCATTAATTGGTCTATTAAATTTCCAAATCCGTTCGTATATTATGCCACAAACAACCCATTGTTTCACTAGTCTAGTTGATGAGTCGTGGATCGAGGTTCTTCTTCGAGCAATTTTCATTGATAAATTCTTGCAAAAGCTTCGACGTTGATCGATCTTACCATACAGGGATGACGTGGAAAAAATGACTAGAAGGCATCACTAGGACTCAGGGAACCTTAATATGACTCGGTATGAAACTAGGTCCTATGATCCCCTTACGTGGTAAAGACACGTGGCATTCAAGACCGTTGACTTCATTTTCTCATGTTAATCAGAACCGATACTTTCTTTAAGCTATACATTCTAAAACAAAATCCTATCTTGCCGACACAAAAAAGTATCAAGAATCGACAATCGACGATAAAACTATCCAAGTGCTCTCGGATCGACTCTCTCGAAAAAGTCTCGATGCTGAAAATGCATCGGGGATCGATGATCGACGATATGCTTGTCGCAGACAGAAACGATATTTTTAACCTTTATAGATTTCCCTAACCCCGACAAAATGCATCGCTCATCGACAATCAATGATTTCTTTACGACTTTTTTCAATTTCTATCCTTCTCGTATTTTGCTGATGCTGAAGGGGATCAACTATCTCTTGAAACTTCATGCGAATAACTTACACAAACCAACTCCACCTTATGTCTATGCCAATGGGGATCGACACTTGACGACTGTTGTAATTGTGATTCCTTTACCTTCTTTAATTTTTTCGACGCCGAACCTGAGCGCGTTAGGTGTAGTGTTCGCTGTCAATTCTCAATTCAGGTGTCAAGTTATTTTTAGACATGAGGTTTCACAATTTCAAACAAACCTAACTTGATGATAAGAGTCATGAAAACAAAACAAAGATAAACCATTTCCCAAAGTGAAATTGATTCACACAGTGAATAAAACAAGTGGCACCCAAAAAGTGATAAAATTTCATAAGGCGTTTAGGGTGTGTTGAGTGCTCAACAAATGGAAACTTACTAGGCAAAAGAAGAATATATGTTCCTTCCTCAAGATTAGTTGATGCAAAAGTTGGTTAAGGACTTAACTGGTTTCATTTTTTTATTTTTTATCAGAGTCTCTTCTATCCTTGCATTTGAAATTCCCCTAGTTCGTGAACCTGTGCCTTCCTCTGGGGTTTCAACCTTTATTCCACCTCCGTTCCCTTTAACCATGACCCACACCCTCTTTTGAAAAGAGTTGAGTAAATAATTCACTGGCACCAGGTGTTTTAGTTATCATCATTCACTTGTTGTAGTGTTGCTCTGTTGTCAGCGAGTGTCCATAGCCCCAATGGAGTCACCCTGACATCATAGACCTTGCTTCGATGCCAGCAAGCATCCATATCCCTGACAGAGTTATCTGCATAACCTCTCCTACTTTGCACTCATTTGATATAATTGATTTATTTTCAACAGATATGCCTTGAGCGAGTGGGAGAGGAGGGCGTCTGTTATCTGCAAGATGAGATGGTTAAGGTGAAATTTTTCTATCTCTGTCTTGAGGTACATGTGATCCTTTCCAGCTTACCATCTTTCCCTTTAGGTTTTACCATAACACCAGGCAGGCACTTCATCACTTGCCAAGGTTGTTTATTTGCAAAGGTTAGATACAAAAATCCTTTAAGAAAACAAAAATTCACCCAACGTTTCTTCTGTTGTATGTAAGCATGAGTGAGGAACAAATTTTTCTATACCGTATGAATGAAAGTCAACCAATTCCTTGTGAAACACAACTTCAAAGTGCAAAAAATAAAAAGAAAACATAAATAAAGGACTCTGAAATCAACCTACCAAAAAAATAAAATATCATGAAAACACACACATTTTTATTTTTTAACAGAAATATAGTTTTAGGGCTTGTCCATTCACCGGGAGGGCGTCAGGTTCCCCCCTCAGATTTTGCAAGTGATACGTGCATGCCCCAAGTTTCTCGGCCAAGGATGATTTTAAGGATGGAAATTTATTTTAAAATGTAGAAACCTTGGCGAATATTACTAATCTTTCATATGTCAACTATAAATGTTTGGCGATATTTTTTTAAAAATATTCAAATTTATAAGTATTTTATATAGTTTTTATAAAATTTTGGCGATTTTTAAGGTAAAACAATTTTATCCTATAGAATTTGGGCGAATCATTTTTAAAATAGTGAATCTCGTTTTTGGAAAAACCATGGAAAATTATCCCATGAGCGAAATTTAGCCCCTAAAATCATCCTTGTTCTCAGCTACCTGAAAATGTTTGATCCATAGACTCTGAAACTTCGAATGTTTTCCCTTCGGCTCATTCACTCTGCCCCATTGAAGGACTAAGTCTCCTGCTTCAAAATTCTTCTCTTTGGCCTTATGCTTGTCAAACCACCTTTTAACTATCTGTTGATGAGAGATGAACTCTGATTTTTCTTTCTCCCTTTCTTATTCCATCATGAGGAGGGTATCAATTCTCTTTTGAATAACTGATCAGGGTTGTCCCCTAGAACCCTGAGTAAGATGAAGAGATGGAATATATAGACCATTCGAGAGAATGGATTCTTGTCTGTATAACAGAAAGTATGGGGAATTCCCTATAGCTTCCTTCGGTGTTACTCTATCATCCCATAAGGAATTATGAAGTGAACTATGCCAATTCCTCTGATTGTATGCAACTGTTTTATTCAATATCCTCAAAAGGTTCTTATTGGTTGATTATGCCACTCCATTCCCTTGCGGATAGTAGTTTGCAGAGTATCTAATTATGATTCCTTTGTCTAGAGAAAACTATGTTAATAGGGTGGAAGAAAATTAAGTGACATTATCAAAAACAAGAACAAAAGGCACGCCGAACCTTGTGATCAATTGTTGTTCTATGAATTGTATTACCACCTTTTCGTTTACATGAGTCACATGTATGGCCTCTTCCCATTTCGTGAAATATTTTGTAGCAGTCAATATGTATCTATGTTGTTTTGAAGAACTCAATGTAATTTTTCCTATGACATCTAACCCCCATTGCTCGAATGGTTTGGATATGGCCATAGGTTGGAGTGGTACAATTTCTCTATTTTCCCTCCCCGAGCTCATTTGACAAGTTTTATAGTTTCTAGCATATGTGTGAGCGTTTCTAAATAGAGTAGGCCAATAATAGTCATCTCTCAGTATCTTGTGAGCGGTGTTATTCCCTGCAAAGTGTCCACCTGCAGAACCATCACAGAGCTCCTTCAGAACCTTGTCTGTGTCTTCACATTCGAGACATATTAAAAGTACCCCATCATAATTAATGCAGAAGAGGATTGAATTTATGAGGCGATATTGTGTCGATTTTAGTCTGAGAGCTCTCCTTTCCTTAGGGTTTAGGTTTTCTAGGAAAGTCCCGTGATGCATAAGATAAGTTAGTTTCCCATACCAAGACTCCTGCCTTGGGGGAACATATAAAGCTTCACTACACCATAATTCCAATTCATTCTCCCACTCGGGGTCTTCATTTACTTGGTCCTGGGATTCATCAACCAGTTTACACAATCCTTGTCCTTTAACTAGTTTGGAAGGTTTT
>JASDQU010345471.1:0-12405 GCA_032191745.1 Picea mariana
AAATAATTCAATTAATGGAGAAATTACTAAGTGGACAAGTGGTTAGAAGTGGGTTAGCTCTAAAATAAGGAAAGTGGTTTAAGAGATTTTAGAAGGTAAATAATAAAGTGAAGTGATAAGTGTACTATAAGTCAAAGTTGATACAAAATAAATTATTTAAATAATAAAGTTAATGGATAAATTACTAAGTGGACAAGTGGTTAAAAGTGGGGTAACCCTAAAATAAGGAAAGTGGGTTAAGATGGTTAAAAGGTAACCGCTTGAGGAAGCTACATGAAAGTATAAATATGAGGCAAGGCTCTCTCATTTTCATCACACTTGAGCATATTGAATATCTACAAGTGACTGAGGTAACCAAAGGATATCTAAGATGAATTTCATAGGGAAGGTGAAGTAAAGAAGGCTGAAATTCAAGGGAGGATAAATTCTTTTGATGATGCCTTCTAATGTATGTTATTTTTAGACCATCTCACCATTTTAACCATAATTTGTTTTCTAGAATGATTCAGAAGGTGAAATTGGGAGGTCGTTGCAGAAACATATCCAAGTAGCTGTGATAAAAATTTCATCTTGTGGCTCATTGTATTTTTGGATTTACACTCCGTGGAAAATAGGGTTTGTGGCGAGTCATGAAACTAGTCTAAAACAAGTGTTTCGGGTAAAAAAGTCATAACTTCTTCATAACAAATCCATATTTAGTAAGAAAAAATGTATTGGTTAGAGTACAGTATGTAGTATTCTTTTTACCATTTTCGGATCCATACAAAAAATATTTCGTGCAGGACATGCTCTACAAGTTCTCTCTCTAGAATAAGCCAGAATTCAACAAGGTATGTGATCATATACACTAGGTCTATTACAGAGTTAAAAATTAGATTTGGATGATGAAATTGATGAGGTGTTTTGGTTTAGGTACATGTTTGGTGCATGTTTGATGCACTCGTTGATGGTATAGGTTGGTGCATGGTTGATGCACTTGTTTATGGTACATGTTGATTACAAGTTGTTTGGACAAGTTATTGTGACAGGTTATTTGTACAGGTTTGGTGCATGGTTGATGCATTTGTTTATGGTATAGGTTGAGGTACATCTTGATGTATGGTACATGTTTGCACAGGCTATTGGAACAGGTTTTTATAGGTTGATTACAGGTTGATTGGTACAGGTTTACAATAGTATATCTCACAGTGATAGTATGATAGTGGTTCCATCATTCTACTTCTACATCAGGGCGGTTCGACGGGGAAAGGACATGTGGTTTTATCCACCTTCCATTTGTAGATGGGGAACATAGGGGGTTGTAGCCTCCTTATGATTATAGCCACATAATTGGGGAGTTGGATATTCCCTCAGGTTGTATCCTAAGAAACTAGGGGGTTGGAGCCTCCTTCTAGTTGTAGCTGGAAAACAAAGGAAGTTGGTGCTTCCAATGAACGTAATTCTTAAAGAAATATAAGAAAAATAATTCTGTTGTTTTCTCCCTCTTTTGGTTTCCACTTAAAAACATTGGTGTATTGTGTATGTGTATGATTGTTCATTTGTTCATTGTTTTATTACTCTGCAATTATTGGATGATAATACTACATTGATATAACACTTGCATTATATGGTTAAAAAGGATTATATTTCTCTATTATTGATTCACTCCCCCTCTCAGTAATATAACAATTGGTATTAGAGAAAGGTTCCTTCAGAAATCAGTTTAACCACTGAAAGGTAGATCATGGAGAGCAACAACATGTATAAAAATGGAATACCACAGTTTGATGGACAAAAGTATGCATTTTGGAGAAGAAGGATGAAAACATATATACAGGAGCATGGATTTGAAATGTGGTAATTAGTTGTAGATGGATACAAGGAACCAACAGTTTCATCGACAAATGAAAAAGAAATAAAACTTGGGAAAAATAATTCCAAAGCCAAAAATGCACTATTGAATGGTCTTTGTGAATCAGTATACACCAAAGTTATACATTGTAAATCCCCTAAAAAGATTTGGGACAAGCTTTGAAATATTTTTGAAGGAGGTTCAAAAGTCAAAGCAACAAAGCTTCAAACTTACAGAGGTCAGTTTGAAAAACTAAATATGAAGGAAGATGAGAATATTGTAGCCTACTTCTTACGAGTTGATGAAATAGTAAATGAAATCATAGGATTGGGAGAAGAAATTAAAGAATCTGTAATTGTTCAAAAGGTACTAAGATCTCTTCCTATAAGATGTGATCCTAAGATATCAACACTAGAAGAAAGTGCATATCTAGACTCAATAAGCATGGACGAATTAAATGGAATCTTCACAGCATATGGAATGAGAACTAAACACGAAAATCCAGATATAAAAGAAGAATATTTCAAAGAATACAAAAGGTCAAAGAAAAAGGGAAAGAACATTGCAACAGCAGTGACATCTTGGAAGATGATGAAGAAATCACCAACTTTCTCAGAAGATTGAAAAAGGGAACCAACAACAGATATAAAGGTAAGTTTCCATTGATTTGTTTTAATTATGATGGTATTGGTCATTTTTCTAACAAATGTCCTCATAAGAAAAATAAGAGCAACGATGAAGATTACTCAAATAGAAAACAAACATATAAAGGCAAAAGAACCACAAACAAAGATTTCAAGAAATGTGTATGCATCAAATAAAAGATCTCCTCATCAAATCAAGATGAATTCAATGACAGTGAGACAGAAAGAGTTCTATTCATGGTAGTAGAAGACTCTGATAAAGAATACACCGAAGAAGAATAGAAAGAGGCAGAAGTTGACTACCAAGAAGAATTGTTGTGTGCCATAGAAGTTATAAGAAGAGAAAACAAGAAAAACAAGAAGCTACAAGCAGAACTAGACAAGAAAGAAAACACTAAAAACTAGAACAAATGATCACAAATTTGAAGGTTCAAATAGAAGAAGATAAAAGAATTGAAGAAGCACTCAAATAACAACTAGAAGAAAGAGAGAGGATCATTGGAAATTTGGAAGAAAAGATTGTCACATTAAGAAAGGATCTTCAAAAGAAAAATATGTAGAACATTTCAAAAGTTTTGGATGACATTATCAATAGTCAAAAGACTCATCATGACAAGTCCAGACTTGGATACAATCAGACAGAAAAGGGATCAATCTCCAAAACAACAAAATAGGAAACATATCCAAAAATCTATGGAGAAACAATCAAAAGGGATAGGAAGACGTACAAGGAAGATTACAGGGACACTCCTCCACCGAGAAGACTCATATTTCAGAATCAATGACTGACAGAAACATATAGGCGTTAGGAAGAAGAAGGATTCATAAGAGTAACTTCTTTTAGAATGTATTCAAGTCCCAGGTATCAAACTATCTTTTTTGGTTTATGTTATGCATGCAATAATTTTGGACATAAAGCTGTAAATTGCAAAGCTAACAGCAGAAAAATAAACAACTATGAAACTTCATACACAAAAGGGTTATCCAAGAAGGCCTAGTGAAACACAGAGAACAAGTTACAAAATGTTTGAATCATTGAGCACTGAAGTGGAATGCTACACATGTAACAACTTTGGACACATGATCAAAGATTTCAAAATGACAGAACCTCCTAGAAAGCCACAACATAACATCAACATTCATAGACAGGAACCTCAGAAGAGGACATGGATAAGAAAGAAGAATCACTATAATAATGAAGAATGCAGACTCGCTCTATAAGCTAAGCATTAGAAACATGGTTGGCATGTTGACAGTGGCTTTTCAAAACACATGACAGGTGATAAATACGGGTCTCTTACATTAAGAAAGGAAAGATATGGACCAGTCTCCTTCGAAAATGACGATTCGGCTAAAATCATTGGAAAAGGCACAGTCCGAATTTGAAACAAGAATAACAAGGAATAAAATTTTCTATTAGTATAAGATATGAAACATGATATTCTAATTGGAAGTCAAATGTGTGACCAAGGTAATAAAATTACTTTCGATTCACTGAAGTGCGAGATAAGAAAAGAAGGTTCAATAAAATTGATTGCAACAGTTGCAAGAACTTCAAGCAGCATATATGTACTAAGTGAAATTGGAAATGAAAAGTGTTGTGTAGGAAAGAAAGATGAAGGTTGGCTATGGCACAGGAGAATGGGTCACATACACTTTGAAAACCTTTTCAAATTCAACAGAAAGGAAGCCATTATAGAAATACCCTAGATCACAAAACCAACCAACACTTTATGAAAGCATTGCCAGCAAGGAAATCAAACAAAGACCAGGTTCAAATCAAAGGAATACTCAACGGAAATACCATTGGAAATTGTGCATATTGATCTATTTGGACCAACTACAACAAAGGGTTTAAAAGGTGAGAAATATTTTATGTTATTAGTTTATGATTATACAATAATGAATGCAGTTTTCCAAATTGACAGATATTTTTTGGACACATTCAATGCATACGATAGTTCACATTCAAAACAGATTAATTCTCATAAACAACACTGACAAAACTCCTTACGAGCTATGGAAAGGAAGACCAACAAATGTGAAACACTTCAGAGTATTTGAAAGCAAATGCTACATCAAAAGAGAAGATGGAAGAGTGAGAAATTTTTACTCTCATGTGGATAAAGGCTTACTTTTTGGTTACTCAAGTAAAAAAAATGAATAGAAGTGTTACAATCTGAGGTTGAACAAAGTTTTGGAAACCATCAATGTAACAATTGATGAAGCAGGTGGAAGAGAATTAAAGGAAGAAGAAAAATAATCAATGGAACAACTTTACAAAGAAGAATCAGAAGATGAAGAAGAAGTATAAGGGGAATATGAAGAGGATTAGACAGAAGTAGAAGATAAAGTTTAGCAATTTCCTCAAAAGACACCTAGAAAACGAGTACAGAAGAATCATCCTTTAGATCAGATTATCAGAAACAAAGATGTAGGAGTTGAGACTAGAAGAAGAATTTGTTTGCCATAACAAATGCACCCATCACTCTCATCTACAACTAAACCAAACCGTTTTGAAGAGGCCGGGAAGGATGAATTCTGGAATAAGGCCATGGATGAAGAATTGATGAAGAATTGGATCAAATAGAGAAGAATGACAATTGGGAATTGGTTCCAAGACCAAAGAATAAGAATGTGATTGACACAAAGTGGATATTTAGAAATAAATTGAATGAAGATGAACATGTTACAAGGCAAAAAGCTAGATTGGTATGTATACTGATCTATTTGGACCAACTACAACAAAGGGTTTAAAAAGTGAGAAATATTTTATGTTATTAGTTGATGATTATACAAAAATGAATGCAATTTTCTTTCTCATAAATAAGTTAGAAGCTTTTGAAAACTTCAAGGTCTACAAGGAAATGGTTGAAAATGAAATGGATTCAAAAATAAAATGTTTGAGATCTGATAATGGAGGAGAGTTAACTTCAACGAAATTTATGGACTACTGCAGCAGACATGGAATACAAAGGAAATTCTTTGTTTCTAGGACGCCTCAACATAATGGAGTTGTTGAAAGAAAGAACAAGATAATATAGAAAATGGATCGACCAATGATAATGGATTCCAAATTGACATATATATTTTGGACACATATAGTGCATAAAACAGTTCATATTCAAAATAGATTAATTCTCAGAAACAACACTGACAAAACTCCCTACGAGCTATGGAAAGGAAGACTAACAAATGTGAAGCACTTTAAAATATTTGGAAACAAATGATACATCAAAAGAGAAGATGGAAGAGTGGGAAATTTTTACTCTCATGTGGACAAAGTCTTACTTGTTGGTTACTCAAGTAAAGAAAATGTATACAAGTGTTACAATCTGAGGTTGAACAAAGTTATGGAAGCCATCAATGTAACAATTGATGAAATAGGTGGATGAGAATTAAAGGAAGAAAAAAAATAATCAATGGAACAACTTTACAAATAAGAAGAAGTAGATCAAGAAGAAGTATAAGGGGAATATGAAGAGGATCATACAGAAGTAGAAAATAAAGTTCAACAATTTCCTCAAAAGACACCTAGAAAACGAGTACAGAAGAATCACCCTTCAAATCAAATTATCAGAAATAAAGATGTAGCAGTTGAGACTAGAAGAAGAATCTGTTCGCCATAACAAATGCACCTATCAATCTCATCTATGATTGAACCAATCAATTTTGAAGAGGCCAACAAGGATGAATTCTGGAATAAGGCCATGGATGAAGAATTGGATCAAATAAAGAAGAATGACAATTGGGAATTGGTTCCAAGACCAAAGAATAAGAATGTGATTGACACAAAGTGGGTATTTAGAAATAAATTGAATGAAGATGAACATGTTACAAGGAAAAAAGTCAGATTGGTATGTAAAGGATATGCACGGGTTGAAGGAATAGACTTTGAAGAGACATTTTCCCCAGTTGCCAGAATGGAAGCAATCTGATTTCTTTTAGCTTATGCATGCTGCAAGAATATTAAAGTGTATCAGATGGATGTGAAATCAACTTTTCTGAATGGGGAACTTGAAGAAGAAGTCTACATAGAACAACCAGAAGGATTTCATTTGTCAGAGAATGAAGATTATGTGTGTAAATTGAAAAAGGCCTTGTATGGTATAAAACAAGCTCTGAAAGCATGGTACTCTAGACTGGATAAATATCTAAAGCAAGCAAGGTTTAGAAAAGGAAGTGCAAACAACAACCTCTACATCAAGGTAACTCAAGATAGTATTTTATTAATTGAAGTTTATGTTGATGATATTATTTTTGGAAGTATTGATGACAGGTTAGGCCAGAAATTTTCAAAGGATATACAGAATGAATTTGAAATGTCATTACTTGGAGAACTATACCTCTTTTTGGGTCTTCGGATACATCAAAGAAACCAAGGAATTTTATTTCTCAAACTAATTATATCAGAGAAATGCTAAAGAGGTTCGGAATGGAATATTGCAAACCAGTTATCACTCCTATGCAAACCAGTTGCAAGTTGAGCAAAGATGATGATTCAAATTCTACAGACCATAGAAAATGTAGGTCAATGATTGGTAGCTTACTATATGTGGCAGCATCTAGACCATATGTAATGTAGGAATTTGGACAGGTGGCATGATTTCAAGCAGCTCCAAAGGAATCACATGTCATAGCAGTGAAGAGGATTTTCCGATATCTCAAAGGAACAAAATATTTTGGATTATGGTAGCCAAAAGGAAAGTATCGATCACTTATTTCCTACACATATGCAAATTGGGCAGGTTGCATTGATGATCGATGAATCACCAGTGGAGGAGTGTTCTACTTGGGTGAGTGTTTAGTATCTTGGATAAGAAAGAAACAATCATCGATATATTTATCTACAGTCGAGGAAAAGTATATTGCAACAACAAGATGTTGTACACAGGTTCTATGGATGAAACAAACTCTGATAGATATACAGGTTGAGTATGATGAACCCATTTCAATCTATTATGATAATACAAGTGTCACCAGTATCTCAAAGAACCTAGTCTTGCACTCCAAAATGAAGCACATTCCATCAAGTATCACTTTCTATGGGAACAAGTTGTAGAGAAGAACATCAAAGTTGAATATATGGGCACAAAAGAAAAAGTGGCAGACATATTTACAAAACCACTTCCACGGAAAGCTTTTGAGTATCTTCACCAAAGACTTAGAGTAATTTCTACTCCAAAATGAATGTTTTTGAATTCTTATCCTATGTGTCTTAGATTTACATGAGCAAGCACCATAAAGAGGACAATTTAGGTTGGGAAATTAGTTTTAGGAAGAGTTCAGTCAGGGGGAGTATCCCCAAGGACAATTCATTTAGGGGGAGCAGTCCTGGATGGAAAGATACCTTTTCCATTGATGAAAAGGGGGGAGAGATTTATCAGATGCAGGATATAAATGCTTGGAGAGAGAGCACAAAGGAATGGTTCTAGGGGGAGCAATGGTCATAGGGGAAGCATGAGTGATATGACTTTAGTATTGCATCAAAGTGTTTCCATCAATGCCAAAGGGGGATATTTTTGATTAATTGGTTTTCATTGATGTCAACCCTTGAATAAAGTCCGTGTTGGATTACTGAGAGGGGGGGGGGTGATGCAAGAGCATCTCCCGAGACAAGCGAGCCAGTGCGGAATGCAAGTGGACAGCTGGGCACACGCCAGCACAAGTTTTGAATTTTCCCTTGAAGATTGATGCACCAAATATAAATGAGACCATTTAATGAAGGCACCTTGGTATAATGTAATCAGACCTTGAGCGCCCCGCTCTCGTCTGAAGTATACAGAGGCATTTATAGTAGTAAATGTAAGTAGGTAGAATTTAATATTAGATTAGACAGTTTAGAAGAAAAGAGGGAAAACAGATATAGACACCCTCATTTTGCATTGTAACATAATTCATGCATAGTTGAAGCAGGAAGAGCGTAGAGAAGAGAAGCAGAGAACTGTAGAAGAACACCCATGTACAGATCTTGCATTAATAGAAGAAATTGATTCAGATTCATGGCTTTTGTGTTATTCTCTGTGTATGTATGCTAAGTGATATGCTCATGAGTATTTACTTCCTGTTATGCATTTGTTGTTATGATGTGTATATGATTTCATGTGTTGAGATTGAAGTTTGAGAGGAAGTGGAATGAGTTTCAATTGTTTCTCTATGTGAGCAAGGATTCCTGCAAGGAGTGCAGTTTAAGTCGTCCGCAAGGAGTGCGTTGATAGAAGGCTCAGATAGTTTAACTATGGTTCTCATTCAACCAGAAGTGAATTTGGGTTATAGGAGTCGTGCAAGAAGTGAACAGGCTAAGGAGAGTCTCAGTTGTGAAACTGAGCGAAGTATTGAAGGACTGCTGTTGCAGGTGTGCGTAGAGTCAAAGAGTTCCCAGATATTTTGAAATATCTGAAGGTTGCCGCAAGGAGTGCGTGCAAGGACCCCCTTTGAAGTTGAAGTTGTGTAGAAGCTCAGGAGGGATAAGGCTTTCGAGCTTGAAAAGAGAAGCACTGTAAGATTCATGCTGTGGAGTGGTTAAGATAGGCATTGCATATTTTCACCACAGGAGGACAAGTTCCGTGGAGGAATACCTGGACATTCTCAAGAAATTACCAAAGGGATGAAATTGATGGTCAGGATCTTGTGGAGAGGATTTGTGAAATCCCGTCAACCGTTGTATCTGCCAAAGAAGCAAGGAGGTTAAGGTTGCGTTCGGAGTTCAAGATCCAGGAGTCATAAATCGTGGGATCGTTGGTCAGTTGCCCGTCAGCCATCGGATCTGACAGGAGCTACACGAGGGTTACCATCAAGATTCGAAGGATCGATAGTCCCGTGGTCGAATGTTTTTCGACATTTGAAACCCCGAAGTCCCAGGAAGATCTGGGTCGTCCATCTGTGGGGACAGTTGGTAGGGGATCAAGAGTTCATTGGCATTTCAGAGTTTCAGAAGACAAGAATCCATGACCAGGAGAACCTCGAAACGGTGAAAGGATCATAGCCGTAGGATCTCAAGGAGGACATGTGTTGCATGGTCACCAGATTGGGATTGTGGTCCTCGGAGTTCAGGTAAGTGAAATTTTGTGGTTTTGTAAAGTAGAGAAACCTAAGGATTGATCTGAACCATCCATCATTTGGGACACGTGTCAGAAATTTGAAGAGAGTCGGAAATCAACATATCGAAATTCTTGAGTACCAAGAAAACATTGCATCAGGAATCACGAAACTCCGAAACGCGATTTCCTGACAAGTTAAAAGTGTGGGACCATAGCAGAGTCGGTGACATGGACAAGTGGCAGCAATCAGAGTCATCAGGAAAAGTCACGACAAGGAAGTCATCCATCGGTGTTTGAGTCATCGGGATATCGGAGATCCTAGTGGCAAGTTGTTTGTGCACTTTGGAATCGTGAACCATGAAACTCCAACAAGGAGGAAGGTGCACGTTGGAAAGGAGGGAAGCATCATTCTGGGGGCCAGCTGCCCGTATAGCGATGAATCAGGATTCGAGGAATGGAGAATCCCGTGGGAAAGTGTTTTTCAACACTTCGAACCCCATAGCCCCGACGAGGGATACGACTGCGGTCACGGGGTGAGAGTCATATGAGTCAGGAACCTAGCCATGAGAGCTAGCATATAAAGGGCACGTTGGGATTCGAGGGATCGTGACTCCTGAGGGTGAGTGCAATTTGGCATTAGGAATCCCGAAACCCCAATGGGAGTTATGACTGTGTTCATATAGAAACAGTCACGTGGACCAGGAGCCTATAGCCACGAGGGCTAACGGGAAATTGAGAGAATCAGGATTTTGATGTCAAAAAAACCCCAACATGGAGGAACATAAGGTTGTGGTCTTGTGGAAAATGGTTGCGTGGGACTAGAGTCTTAGCCCGAGGGCTCAGACAACAAAGGAGCATATCTAGGATCAGGGATCAACAAACCAATTTGTTTGAACATTGCAAATGCCAAAATCCCGATAGGAGGAATCCCAATAACTAAAAGGCCAGCGTTGACCTTTGAAGAAGGAGAGACCTCCGTGAGAGAGCTGTTGTGGGGAAAATTTCCCAATAGGAAAATAGAAGAACCTTTTAGTTCTTTGGGTCGAGGAAGGAGGAAAAGATCCTGTGAGCGGACGTGCCCTGGGCGGCACACCTGCGTCAGGGGGTGAATCAGTAATAATGTAATTATAATCCTTTTTCTTCAAATGTTATATCAATGTAGAATTATTATCCAATAATGAGCAGTAATAAATAAACAATCAAACACATGCACTATACACTAGTGTTTTACGTGGAAACCCAAATTGGGAGAAAACCACATAATGCTTTTTCTTATATGTCTTGAAGAATTACATTCATTGGAAGCACCAACTTCCTTTGTTTTCAGCTACAACTGGAAGGAGGCTCCAACCTCCTAGTTTCTTAGGCTACAACCTGAGGGAAGCTCCAACTCCCCAAATATTTGGCTACAACTAGAAGGAGCCTACAAACCCCAATGTTCTCTGGCTACAACTGGAAGGTGGCTACAACCACCTGTCCTTGCCCCGTCCTGCTACCTTGAAGTAGAAGTAGAATGATGGAACCACTATTACACTATCACTGTGAGATATACTGCTATAAACCTGTACCAATAAGTCTGAACCATGCATCAACCTGTACCTCAACCTGTAATCAACCTGTACCATAAACAAGTACATCAACCATGTACCAACCTATAATCAACCTATACCATAAACAATTGCATCAACCATGCACCAACCTGTAATCAACCTGTATCATAAACAAGTGCATCAACCATGCACCAACATGCAATCAACCTATACCATAACCAAGTGCATCCAACCATGTACCAAGCATGTTGCAATCATGTGTCAACTACTCATAAACTATGTTTCATCAATATTTACCAACATCATCAACTATACACTTCACGTATGTGTCAACTCGTCAACTACTTGTCTCAACCATGTACTCAACATGTGCCACAACCAAAAGCCCTCATCAATTTTATCATCCAAATATGCTTTGTAGCTCTATAATAGACTTGGTGTATATGATCACATTCCTGCAAACCTTCCTTAACTTTAAAAACAAGATACTAGCATTTTCATCAAACGTTTCTTTAGTCTCACATGCCTAGTTTTGGATTAGTCAACATCCCTAACTTGAAGTAATCATAACTTTGAACCTATAATTTATAAAGCTTTGAAACTGATACAAAATTTTCTTCGGTGATTTTTATGCAATTCCTCCAATTGGAACTACTTGTAACTTCTCAGAAAAGGAGTTATAGCAAAAATGACAAACCTTGTTGAATTCTGGTTTATTCTAGAGAGAAACCTTGTAGAGCGTGCCCCACACAAAATATTTGATGAAATGATCTAAAACTATTACAAATAATATTGCAGATTGTACCCTAACCAACACATTTTGTCTCACTAAATTTGGATCTGTTATGAATAATTTATGATGTTTTTACCCGAAACACCTGATTTTGACTAGTTTCAGGACTAACCACAAACCCTATTTTCCACAGAGTGTAAATCCCAAAATACAATGACCCACAAGATGAATTTTTAACCACATATACTTGGATATTTTTTCTCACTTTCATAGCAATTTCAGGATCTGAATCATTATAGAAAAAAAGTTATAGAGAAAATGGTGAGATGACCTAAAAATAACATACCTTAGAAAGAACCATCAAAAGAATTTATCCTTCCTTGCATTTCGGCCTTCTTTTCTTCACTTTCCTCAGAATTTCAGCTTAGATAGCATTTGTAAACCTCAGAAACCTATAGATATTCAATATGCTCAAGTGTGATTCAAATGAGAGAGCCTTGCCTCTTATTTATACTCTCCAAGTAGCTTCCTTAAAAACATATTCTAGGTCACTTGGCCCCACTTTCCTTATTTTAGGGTTGGGTCCACTTCTAATTTCTCCATTAAA
>JASDQU010345478.1:0-12436 GCA_032191745.1 Picea mariana
ATTGGCTATCTATATTAAGGAAGTTTTGTTGGGTTTTCTTCCCCTTGAGGGTTTCCCAGGATAAATGCTTGTGTACTCTTGTGATTGTGTTTCTCTCAGTAATCCTATCTATGCTATTGTTATATAGTAAATTGAAAGTAACCTAATAATAGCAGAAACTTTAACAACCGAGACATTTTTCAGAATACGAAAACATATTTCTTTGAGAAAAATTTTCGAATACCTCGCATGCATTTGCTATGCTACCATGTTTTTCATATCCTGCAATCATGCCAGTAAAAGAGACCACATCGCGCCGAGACATTTTGCTGAATGCTTAGCAAGGGAGTGGGTGGTACTTTGAAAGAGAACAATGCTGGCAAGGTTGGCTTCAAGGGTTGGGATATTGGGTATAAGGAGAGGAGGCAGACGTGAAGCGAACAAAGGAAGCTCATTTCATTTCATGTATAAAAATTTTCGAGCAATTTTATGTATATGNATGGACCCTTATTTTCCCATTTCTTAATATTTTTATTACATGTAGAACATTTTTTATTATTTACTACTCTCTTTAATAATTTTAACTAGATGAGATGACATAGTGTGGGTTTGTCCATAAGGGATTTATAATGATGAAAGTTTGAACAAAGATAGAGATTTGATTTTTTAATTTATTCTAATTTTTTAATATAACTCACAAATCCTTAAATCTTTACTTCTTATGGTCAAGCTCTCTTTTCCACATCGTAAGTTCCATGGCTCCTAGTCAAAGAGACTCCCAATACTTTAACCTTACCTAGGTTTTGGTCAAACAAATGCAAGAGCAACAATGTAGATTCCCAATACTTCAACCTTACCTAGGTCTTGGTCAACCAAATACAAGAGTAACAATGCTTATTAATATAAATCCTTGTTACTTTACAACAACAACAAGTGAGAAAATAAGAGTTACAAGATACAATCATGCATGATATTATAAGTATGTTTGAAGAACTCATTGTCACTCAGTAACAGTCCTAGCCATAACCTCGGCTTCAACACACTATTCATTAGGTGGTTCCCAATATCCAGCAAAACCTCAAGATGGACATTGAATTGTTGGTGCCTAAATCTAATGGGGTTCTCAATAATGACAAGATCAATTATAATACATACAACTAATGAATCAATTATAACACATCCAACTAATGAATCAATTTGCAGGAGGATACCCAAACTCTTCTTCTTTGGCTATGATGTGGTCTTATTGTTCCACAATAACCTCTTGATGTTCATACTTTGTTTTACAAATGCTATCTATTGGTCCTCCCTATAATGACTCTCCACTTGCATGATGTTGACTTCTGGTATTCACCATCCAACCTCTTCCACGCTAATATAACCAGTGAAAGAGATTGCTCTAATACCAAATTGATCCACCAGTTGGCCATATTATCCTTTATTTCTTCTCACTATAGACTAGATAGGAAATCTACTAACCATTTACCTATAGTCTCGTTGTTTATAAAACAGAGTGTAACACATAGTATTGTTGCATCTTTCCCATGACTTGTAAGACTCCTTGAAAACCCCCAACCATAAGCCCATATAAATTTTTTATTAATTGCGCTTGCATCAACTCACATATCAACTTATACTAACATTGGCATAAGCTATTGATTAAAAAAAAAAATGTTATGGCTTTGTGATTCATTTAAGGATGCCAGAGTGAAACATAATGCTTCCATATGAAAACTCTACCTTATTATGAAAAGGTTATGTATATAAGGAACACTTACCATAAAGTAAAATCGGAACTGATATAGAAATCACACATAAGTGATGGACATCAACCACCACCCAATAATGATTGGCATAAATCCCCAAGCAATTATAAACAAAAGCCAAATTTAAACATGATTCAAAATTTTGTTTGGGTATTCCTTCAAACAGTTGGCATGCATCCTATACAATTCTTACTTGATTAGCTAACATTGATCTAGATCTAAATCAATACGTCATGTATTGCAATTCAATTCTCTATCACCATGGGTTCTCGATACTTTGTCACCGTGTGTTTGTGCTGTCAGGTCACCGTGTCAATGCTATAGTGCATAATGTTTTTTATCACCATTCATCACAGTTGTTAGGTCACTGTGGAGTATTCTTAGTAATGCCATAGAAATCAAGGAGGGAGGGAGGGAGGGAAGTCAGGGGAGGGAGGGCAGTCGAGGAAGCTTAGGTCAAGGTATTTGGGACTACATAGTGGGGGCAGAGGATTATTGTCTAGCGGTTTGGTTTTTTGATTCAATGGTTTTGTTTAGTTCTTCTTCTTTTTCCCTTTAATTTTTTTTTTAATATTTATTTTTTTGATATGTGGCTTTTTAATTCTATCTTCTAGCCAAGAATTGAGTGTTTATGGGATTTATGGCACTAATTTTGGTTTGAGAAAAATCCATTTACTGATCATTCAAACGTTGATTTCAAAGAATTCAGTTTGAGAAACTAGTGCCCGATACTAAGGTTGATATTTAAATCCTTTGTACATGAGATTCCATGGTCATTTTAGTAAGTTGGTGTGTTGGTTGAGTGTGTTGGTTGCATTAATGCACAGGTTAGGGATAAGGGGTAGTGGGTTAGGGAGTTAGTGGGTACAATTTACTAATGTGTTAGATAATAATATTACTTTTGGTTTTCATGTCCCTACATATTCCATGACATTACATATATAAAACCACAAGCCAAATATGACCTGCATGACATAGAAACCATTGTCAATGTTCTTACTGGATTAAAGGATGAATCTATCACATAAACTAGTTACATGGGGAATTCATGGATAATGAATTTAGATTTTGTTATAGCATGCAATGTTGAGTCCTATTTTGGCACATGGTCTTTGAAGGACATTGATAGTCCCAAAGAGAAAGAGGTTTGCAAGAGGTGAGACAGAACAACATATAGATGTTGACCCAATATGAAACATCCAAATTCTAAAGGGAAACAACCAAGAATGATCAAAAGGAATAGGGTGGCATGCCCAATGACTCATGCCACCTTTAATCCATTCAAAGACCAATGACTCATGATAATTACCCTTCCAAATGAGTCAGACAAGCAAGGATGACTTTCCATCACTTGAAGCCAATGACCAAAGGTAAGCTTATTATAGCCAACATCGAAGCAACTAATTAAAAGGGGAGATTACATCAATGATGTCTGGGCAATGTTACAAGTCCAACAAAATTGACCATTTGTTGATCCCACTCTCAGTTATTGTTTTATGGAAAATTCCAACTAGCTTCCTAAAACCATGTAGGGACAAACAAAGAATTTGGTCTGGCGGCATATAAACCAAACTTTGTAGTAAAATTGAGTGCCATAAGCTCCTGTAATTGTTCTTGGGAAAGGTCGATGTGAGCATGTTATCCCCAATCACCCAATCTAGAGTTTTCATGGCACACCATTGGTATGGTATGGTATGGTATTGTATTAGTATGGTATTGGTATGGTATGGTATGGTATGGTATGGTATTGGTATGGTATGGTATGGTATTGGTATTGGTATGGTATTGGTATTGGTATTGGTATTGGTATTGGTATTGGTATGCAATGGTATTGGTATTGGTATGCAATGGTATTGGTTGTTTTGGTATGCAATGGTATTGGTATTGGTATTGGCAAGGCATAAGGGTATTGGCAATGTATATTGGTATTGGTTTTGGTATGGTATTGGTATTGGTATAGTATTGGTATGCATATCATTGCCAATGCATACCATTGTAGTGCAATCGTATGAAATGGTATTGGTATTGGTACACAATGGTATGGTATTGGCATGGTAGTGGTATTGGTATTCAATGGTATGGTATTGGTATTGGTATTGGTATGTTATTGGTATGGTATGGTATGACATTGTATTAGTATGGTATTGGTATGGTATTGGTTTTGGTATTAGTATGTTATGGTATGGTATTGGTATTGGTATGCAATGGTATTGACTGCATTGGTATGAAATGGTATTTGTATTGGTATTGGTATTGGCAAGGAATAAGGGTATTGGAAATGCATATTGGTATTGGTTTTGGTTTTGGTTTTGGTATTGGCAAGGAATAAGGGTATTGGAAATGCATATTGGTATTGGTTTTGGTTTTGGTTTTGGTATTGGTATTGGTATAGTATTCATATGGTATCGGTATTGCTATTGTTGTCGTATTGGTATTGGTATTGGTATGGAATGGTATTGGTATTGGTATGGTATAGTATTCATATGGTTTTGGTATTTGTATGGTATTGGTATTGGTGTTGGTATTGGCATTGATATTGGTATGGTATTGGTATGCATATCATTACCAATGCATACCATTGCCATGCAATGGTATTGGTATTGGTATTGGTATACATATCATTGCCAATGCATACCATTTCCATGCAATGGTATTGGTATTGGTATTGGTATTGGTATGGTATTGATATGCATATCATTTCCAATGCATACCATTTCCATTCATTGGTATTGGTATTGCAGGAATAATGCCAATCTTTGACGAAGATAGTTATTTAATTATGAAATTTTCGATCTTGTTTGCTTAGTTGTGTAAGTGTTATTTTTACAAACAATATATACCATGACTTAACAACAATATCAACCAAACCTTCTACCACAAACCAGTCTTTGGTTTAAATTGTAATGGCATATGTAATGACAGTTGTAGATAACCAGTGTTGATAGAAATTGGGTGCATCTCTAGATGAGAAAAGTGTTAGGTGTGAATAGTTTATGCTCTTAACTGTGCCCAAAATGATTATAAGTGGAGCACATGATTTTTGGATATCAAGATCAAGAATCCCTTGTGGGTATCTAATATGCATAAAGGAGGACTATGCAAGTTTTGATGTTGTAAGGAAAAGGAGGAACACAAACACATGCCCAAGGCATAATTTCAACACATTGGTATTCAATGATAGATTCCATCATTTTTATGAGTATAAAGTTGTACATAAGCACTTCCCTATAGTATAGTTTGTCCATTATCATAGTGTTTTCCTTTGGAGCTATTGGCTGTATGAAGGAACTGATTTTTGTGACACATTTAACTAGAGATTTGAGGTTAAATGAGGCACATTTTTGGGGCCTGTTTTGCATGAGATTGATGTTGTTCTAGAACAGAAAATAGGGTCATCATATCCCCCATTCCAACATGGAAAGCTATAGATTTTGATCTAGTTTAATGCTATCATGAGAAGATACAACTAACATGTAGAGGGTTGATCTTTACTTTTTATTTATCTTAGGCAGATTCCTAGTTGATCCTAAAGAGGGGTTTGATCAAGAAGAACATTCCATAACCTAAAGGATGCGGGACATAACAAAGAATTATGCTGCACATGAACAAAATATTTTGAACATCAACAAGATAGATCTTTCCTCTTCTATCATGGTCCATCTCTTGAACATATCCCTCAACTGAGAGACATGCTTTGAAACCCCTTTCATTCACTGCAGACTCTCGTTATTTACAAGACCTTCATTTCCACTCAACAGTAACACCATCTCTTCCTCTATATCCAATAATAATTTATCTCAGTCATGAAACCTTTTAGAAGCCCAAGCTGACACTTTTCCTTGACCACCCTTAGGGATTTTATAAACTCCTAATTAGGAGACAAACCACTTTTTTGATCAAAGCTAGTCCAAGAAGACTTAACCAAATCACAAAAGTTCTCCTCTACACTCCACCTGGGATTATACTTGAACGAGGCTCCAAGTTTCTTCATTGGATAGCCCAACTCCAACATAATCGAGAAGATGATCAGAAAACATACACCCTAAAACTCAAAACCTCACCTAATGAACCTGCAACAAAAGATCTTCATGAACAAGGAAATGGTCTAATCTTTTAGCAATACCATCCCCATCCCCCTTGGTTATTGGTCCATGTTGGCTTGACCTCTACCGACTCTACATTAACCAGACTTGTCATCTCCAACTATTAAAGAAATAAACTTGCCATTTAAGGGTCCACTCGACAAGACTCACCCCAAACCTCCGAGCAATGTAATGTGAAATTGAGATCATCACCCAAGATGATAGAATTTTGAATTAAAAATCTGCGATTGAAACAAGAATTCTTGGTAGCCTAGTTTATTCTCATAGGGCCCATAAAGATTCAAAATAACCAATGAGAACCCCAACTCTTTAGCCTTAAAATCCGTACCCAATCCATAATTGAAATAAAAGGAATTAAGAAGTTTTATAATGTCATTCCAACCTATAAGAAAACCTTTAGAGAGCCCAACATAATCCATCAAAAAAACATGTCCAACCTAAATAACTCGTCAGTGGTCTATAATGGGGTAGACTTCCATTTTTGCTAGATGAATCTCAGTCTTGGGGCATTACCCTATAATTTATCATTTAAGAAAGATAAGTTCTTAGTCATTTAAGAGAAATATTAATCTTAGTCCCAATGACATGCATTTCAATCTAATGGATTTCCTGGGTGATTGTGAACATGAGTGAAGATCTATATGGAAACAATAATGCAAGGTTTTTCATATACTGGACTAGAGGCATGTAGTTATAACAATAGTAATGAGACATTCTAACATAGGTGGGTTAACAATATCTTGTTGAAGGAGGTTGTTGGAAGATTGATAACTGAAATTAAAGATGAACAATAATTGGAAAAGGATCAACGTTGCCCCTTTAAACCACCTAAAAACATTATATAGATTAAACTCAAAAATGACAACTGGACAAATAATTCCCACCCAAATATAGTTGCCTCTTTAAACCACCCAAAACATTATATATATTAAACTCAACAATGGTAATTGGACAAATAATTACCACCAAAATAAATTTTATAGGTAATTATTTTTTTTGACAATTGAGCAATTGGAAAAAAATGAACGGCTTCTGGCATAGTTTGAGTTGGGGTTACTCGAAATTCATTGCTTGCCAATGTTTAAGTCCTGTTAAATAATTTTCCCACATTTCTAGTGAGCTTCAGTTGGGGTTGCACAAAATTCATTGTTTTGAAGAAGCCAATGTTTGAGTCCTATTAAATAATTTCCCCACATTTCCACCTGCTCACTGATGTAATCATAGAGAAGCTAGGTCGAAAGGTATCAGACCCCAAAGATTATTGGCTAACAATTCCTTAACGTCTAAGGTTTTGTGCATCTTTTTGGCAGGAAATTAATGCAATAGCTTGTGGATTTTGTCATTCCCAAACCTGTGATCAAGAGAAGGAAGTTGGTAACATCACTTTATCAACCGCATCTCATACGCTCCCAAAGTTTTCGATCAAAATACCTGCTATGGTATTGCATGGTTGTTAATAATTGATGCAGAACGAGGTAGTAGGGAGTTTTCTATACAGATTGGTGAATCTCGTCATCGCACCTAGAAGCTCCTAAGGGAGATGTTTAATGTAATACTAGAATATGCATGCAAGGAGAAGGTCCTCATATGTTTTGAAATATTTGCCTCTATTTCTTTAGCATCGAGTTTGAAGAAACCGATGCCCGAATAGGGAGACTCCCTTGACAAGGAAACATGCTGACAGGATCTCGAATCGTCACGGACAAGATATTGATTCCTATTGAATCGCCGATAAGGACTATAGAGCTGCCAAGTTTTTTTCAGAAGGATGCAATGGCTATTTAAAATGAGAGTGAAAAAGATATTTAAGAACCCCTCGATCGATGCCACTTCCTACCGGTGATTTACAAGAACTAAAACAATGTTGATGGCATGGAATGATTACGAATGACCAATAATGTTAACACAACAATCAACGTGAGGGGTTTTGGAGTAGGAGCGTCTGTTGCGTATTTGGCACAACAAATTTCATCTTCAACGTTTGTAGCATGTTTTACGAAATACCTGAATAGGGTTTTGGTTCGACAAAATCCCTATTTGTAACATATTTGACGAAATATTTGAACAGGGTTTTGGCTTGACAGATGGTTTCAAATCTTTATGAAGTCCCTGGCGGGGTAAACCATCATTCTATAGGTGAAATCCATTGATTCCATATGCATTTTAAAGAGAAAGGTGTAGCCTAAGGAGGGGATCCATGCAACTCTCCCATTGTTTCTCTTCTTTGGTAAGCAATTCGCAGATTTTTTGTGTGGTTAGAAAATTTACGATAAGTTGTTTTTTTTTAATTGGTGTTCATTGTAAGCTAGGTGAGAATTGGTTTTGTAGACATGTATGCAAAGGGTGGGAATGTTAACATTTCCTGCAAATTATATGAAAGAACACCTCAATGAAAAGTTGTTGCATGAATTGTAGTCATTGTTGGTTACATTACATGTGAGAATGTAAACTTTGCCCACAAATTGTTTGAAAGAATGCCTCAACGAGATATTGTACCATGGAATGTTTTGATTACTGATTGATATTTAAATTCTTAGGAAAATGAAAATGCAAGATATTATATTTGATGTTTCTTTCATCTAACTCATATCTTTAACAATATGACATAATAGAGTCAAATTTTAGAACACGCACCCACATTGGATATCCTTTAATGCTAGCATAGATCCTTTTTAACTCCAGATCTATTTACCACCAAGAGGGATAAAAATAAATTGATATGTAAATCTCTCAACATTTAAAATATATGGATCTAGGCTAGTAGATGGATGACAACTTAACTGCAAGTGACAATAGAGGCTAGTAAAACTCCACGGGACTCAGTCGAACTTGAACCGGGGACCTCACAACTAACTCCACCTCCACCTTGAAATAGTGAGTTTGAACTAACTAGAACCAGAGACCTCCATACTAATTCCACCTCCTTGTTCAAACCAACTAGAACCAAAGACTTCCCGACAAACTCCACCCCTCACCTTGAAATAGTCCATTTGAACCCATTGGAGGGGTGGGATTTGATCCACTTGTGTGTGCATAGGTCACTAGATCATTTAATATAATCTATTTGGGTGCAACCATATGTTCAAACACTACCTCAAGTTGACCCCATTGATTTAGGAAAAGATCTCACTGAAATTGAACTTGCCCACTAATGAAAAAATTCCTTTCTCCTCACCATTGGATCCAACCCTTTGGGCAGGTGTGTGCGTGTGTATTAATGCTTGGTGTGGTTTTCATAAATTTTCTTTTTATGTTACACATGTCATCTATAGAAGGCTTTTATGCTTTTAATTTTTTTTTAAATATGATATTATGATGACTTATATCACATGTGATGTCATCCTTAGGAATGGACATTACATATCTACTTCACATTGGGCTATAGAATGCACTTGGTTTCCCTGGGCACAATGATGTACATGTACTGATGATATGTAATTCCAACATGGAATGGAGTTCAACTCATGACTGAATAAATGCAATGCTGAAAATATACCTTAACTCAAGAAACATTTTCATGTAAATATGGCAATTAAAGAAGCCCAAACTCTTTCTGAAATATGTAGAAAAATGTTGGAACCAACATATTTCCAGATCCAGTATAAATATTACCATGGCCTTGGTCTTCGAATATAAGGATCCAGTGAAGTTCATTTTGTTTTCCTTCATAAGTCCAATATCATTTCCTTCAAGATGAACATCATCATCCTAAAAAATACAACCAGTTGCAAAATTCACAAGCAAAGGACCATGCTCCTTGCAAATATTAGCCAAAGTTAGAGTTCCTTCCACGTTGGTTTTTATAGTCTCAGACTTCTGAGATTCACACCAATCCACATTAGGCCTACCTGTCACACTTGCAACATGAAGAACATGGGTAGGCTTGATTTTCTGTATGTCCATTTGGATTTGGGTCCTATTCTCCAGTCTCCCATTTCCATATTCATATAGTATGCCTTGCTTCTTACAGATCTGCCCAAGAAGCCCTCCAAACCATCCATTTTTCCCATAGATCAAGAAATTCGAGGTAGGTTTCTGAATAAGGAATTTGGAGGGCTCTAGTATGCAGTTCTTCTAGATGACATTTGGCAAGGGAGATGTCATGGAAACAACATAACAGAATTTTGTATACCTCTCAACCCCAGCCATTGCGAGCATCCATGGATGAGGCAATAGAGCCCCAGACATAGCACCCCACCAATCAGGTTGTCTTATGTACCAATCCATTGTTTTCTTCAATCCCACTTCCCATTTAGTCCTTTCAGAGCACCCCATATCCTTGAGTTTCTTATCATCCAAATAATATTCTTCACTCAGATCTCACTCCCTAATACTATACCTTCCTTCACTTTATTTTTTGCATCTTGCCTTTTATAGGAGGCCTTTTACCACTCCTTCTTTGTAATGACATCATTATACTCAGCAGTCCCTTCGACCTACTTTTGTGGTCATTAGTCTAACATTTATAAAATTATCTTATCTTATATCTAGTCATTGAAAGGCCTCTTATCTAAAAACTTTATAAACTTCCTCGGATCCAATGAAAACAACTTACTAATATCCTTAGCCACATCAATGACCCTTCTTTCTTTCTGTGTACCAATATTATACACATGACCAACTTCACCTTTATGTAGAACAACTTCAAAATCCTCAGCCACATCCTCATGGTACAAATAATTCCTAACGTTGGATCCATCACCATGAATTGGGAATGCCTTACCTTGCATTGCAAGAAGAATGAACTTGGGTATGAGTTTTTCAGGAAATTGATTAGGCCCATATGCACTGTTACCTCTTATGGTGATCAGAAGCAAGCCGTAGGATCTTCCATAGGCCATGAACACCATCTCCTCTCCTACCTTTGTTGCAGATTAAGGATTGGTGGGTAGAAGCTAACAGGCCTCATGATTTCCCTCAATGGCATCTGTCGTTGTTTCACCATAAACTTCATCAGTGCTCACATGAATGAATCTTTTGATCAGTCCAGTCACTTTAAATGATTCAAGAAGGACATTAGTATCATATATGTTGTTCTTCATAAACTCAAAGTTGTTCCTAAATGAATTTTCCGCGTGGGTCTAGGCTACAAAATGCATTATAGTATCAATTTGTTATGTGATTAACAGATATTTTTCTATTTCTACACTCCCAATATCTCCCTTGACAAACTTGAAATTGGTATAAGAATTGGAGGGCAGAATATTCTTCAGGTTTGAGCAATAGTCGAGTCTTTCCAGTACCACAATTTTGTATTGTGAGTATTTCCTCACGAGTCTGTTGGCTACATGAGATGCAATAAATCTGGCAACACCAGTGATAAGAATATTTCTGGGAACATATCCTCCATTACTATTTTCCATTTTTTCCATGGATCACTGTTTGAATCACAACCAAATAAAAGAAATGAGAAAGTCAGTTGCAAAGCTGGATGTAATTGGGCCTAAGCCTTGCAATGACAACATAGGCCTTCACTATTGCAAATCAATGTAGAGCAACCAAATAGAATAATTGAATGATGTGGGTGACCTCATCGTTTACTGGAAATACCTATGACCAAAATATGCATACATGATGATGCAAGTCTCTGCCTTTAAACAAGCTAAATTCAATTTTCGAGATTTATTGACATTTTCTGTAGAGAAGGATTTGGTGAGAAATTAATTTCAATTAAGCCAACCCATAAACAAGAATTCAAGAATGTGGGTGACCACAATGTTCAATGCCAATGCCTATGGCCCAAATATCAATGTAGGAAGATGAAAGCCTATGCTTCAACACATGAATGACTCAGTTTTCAGGCTTTTCTTGCATTTCTTCCAAAGTGAATTGGCGGTAGATTTTTTCAACTAAGCCAACTCAAAAACAAGAAGGCATGGATGTGGGTGAACACAACATTCACTGCCAATGCCTATGGCCCAGATATCAATGAGATGGTGTAATCCTATGCTTTTAAACATGAATGACTTAGTTTGCTAGCTTTACGTGCAATTTCTCTACATGTATTTGGTTCAAGCCAACCCTGAAATAAGAATCCAAGGACATGGGTATCCACAACATCCATTGGATTTAAACATGACTGATTCAGTCTGCTCGATTTCCTTACAATTTTAGAGATTTATATAACTGAAACAAATGCTATCTCTACACGTAATGAATATGTCCAGACAGGGAGATAGGGAAATAAATAAATGATTAAGGCCTCTCTTGTGTCTACCATGGTTTCTAACAAACAAGCACTCACGTGGTGAGTAGTGCCACCTTATAGATCTCAAGTGGTTGAGAATAGGCCTAGAATTTCACATCTCATGTGCTTGCCAAATGAAAATTTGATGATGGTCATGTGTTTTTCATGCCTTCCATTCTACACGTAATGAATAGGTCCAAACAGGGCAATGGAAACAAATAAATGATTGAGGCCTCTCTTGCATATGACATGTTAAGAACCAAATATCAATATAGCATAGAAAAACCTCATAAAAAGTACTCAACGCCTTGAAAAAGAGATAATTTCAGATAATAAGCCTCTTCGAGGGGGAAACCTCCTTTTACCCCACTTAAATGTTCAAGTACAAGATGATTCAAAAT
>JASDQU010345479.1:0-12436 GCA_032191745.1 Picea mariana
ATAACTTCTGAAAAGGTAGTATTGTTCCTTAATAACATCCTTGAAGGATTCTTAGGTGGTCGCGACTGTAAATAATGAGGGTTCCTCTGTTTCCTTTTGCTCACAGAAAGTTTCCCACCAATCTTTGACATGGGGAACGGCTTTGAGGAGCGCAAAAGTAATTTTTTCTCTATTTGAAAACTTATGGACGAAAAAATACCCTTCTAGTAGATTCAACCACTTGTCTACAGCATCTGCGTCTATCTGACCTTCAAATATAGGAATATCGAAGTTGATTTGTACCTTGAAGGGGGTAGCGCCTCTGCTCGAGAAAGATGTGTCACCTGTTGGTAGTCGCCGAAGGATTTGCGCGAAACTATCCATCATCTCATTCCTCTGTTGCGTGAGGGCTTCCTCAAGCCAACATTTTGAAAGGATCTTTTGTCCCGTCATATTTATTTTCTCCTGCCATGAGAGGTCGTTTGGGTGTGCGAGAGCTTTTGTCCTCAAGAGAAAGAAGCTTGAGACCCAATTCCTTGTACCCTGACCTCGTTGGGGACATGCATTACGACAACAAGGAGAAGACCGCTCTGATACCACTGATCCGGATTTTTTGAGCAGAACGAAATGAATATAGATTATTAAAATATGTTTAACATAGAATAACAGAGATACAGTAAAACCAATTTTCTATTCAATAAGGAAATAAGATAAAACTATAAAATGCAGCGGAAAACAAGCTTGTTGGAATGGTGGTGGCTTATCTCTGAGAAGAGATGTAACTGTTGCACTCATTCGCAAGAAGATGATTACAATGAGGCTCTGAAGGTCCTTTTACAATAAACAGGAATGTTGAAAACCCTAGACATCCAAAAACCTAACCCTAGGAGATGAAGCAGCAAAAGTCATGTGGGCCCCGTTTGGAAAAGTTAGTGCATCAACTTTCTGAGGTCGTAACTTTTGCATATAATCTTTGTTTTAGGTGCATGATAGCCCATTGGAAAGGTCTATCTAAGGACTACACATTTTTTGTTATTTATCAAAGGTCATTTTTTACTGTGGCGACCCCTAAAAACAGTGAAACTGGAAAACTACCAAAATGAACCAGTTGGAATAGGTGGGAGGCCACCAACATCCATATGTATCAACTCACTGCTTATGCCTTCACCGGGTCTGCTCGCTACTTCTGCCTTTACTAGGTCTAACAAAAATTTGAATTTCCAAATGAAAACTTTCCCAAAGCTTTCTTTTTGGGTCTCTTCCCAAGAACGAACTTGGTACAACATGCCACGTATCTAATTTTGCAAATCTAATTCTAAAATGTTTACCAAAGGTACTTTTTCTCTCCTATATTCTCTAAAGTTTTCACAGTATGAAGAGTGCGAGAAAAGAAGTTATAATGAAAATGCCAAACCAACCTGTTTGAAACTGATCTTAGGACCATTCAAAATCCTAATTTCCACGGCGCATATCTAAAAAAGTTTAACGAACCAACATCTAAAAACTTTACCTGAGGTATTTTTGAATGTCTCTTCGATTCTGTAAAAATTTCATAGTATGAAGAGTCCCAAAAAATAAGTTATAGTGAAAATGTCAAACTATCATGTTTGAAACTGATTTCAGGAGCATTCAGAAACCTTAATTTCCACAGGGCATATCTTCAAAAGTATAGTGAACCAGTATATGAAATTTTCACCACATGTACATCAAGATATCTTCTATGTCTCTACAAAATTTCAAGGTCTAAAACATCCCATCAAATAAGTTATAGCGAAAGTGTTAAGCTGACATGTTTGAAATTGATTTTAGGAGCATTCAAGAACCATAACTTCCACATGGCATATCTCTGAAAGCATAACAAACTAGCATCGGAAATATTTATCACATGTACACTATGATATCTCCTCTGTCTCTTCAAATTTCAAAGGTTTAAAACATTCCATAACATAAGTTATCATGAAAATGCCAAGCTGGCCTGTAACTAATTTTGCAACTCTTCTCTTTTGGAATGATATTCAATCTTTGCTCATCCATTTTTCACACTTTCTCTCAATACTTTCTTTTTTTATATTTTTTCCTAACCCTTCATGAAGGGACATTCCCATTAATTAGATAATTAATTCTCAATAACATGGGAAAATGTCAATGAATCCAGAGTAGTGAGGTGCTCTACAACCAGAGTAGTAACTTATAAATTGACATAACATTGGGAGCTTCGACCACTTCAACCTTTACTTTCAATAGATGGGCTCAAACTTCAGTATGACTCATTAGCTAAATGCCTTAAGGAGCTCAAAGAACAAATGGTGGATCAATATGGTGATTTGTTGTACAAGAAGGGAACATCAAACCACCCATTGCATGATGTTATATTACAAACTAAATCTTATAAAAAATGTTTGTTCTAGAAGCAAGAAGATATGCAAGCTCCGGAGGAAAGTGTCGATAATGCAAATTGTTATAGGTCAAATAGAAAATGGCCACTACTATTATTACTACAAATGGATAATTTTGGGGTTGAAAAGAAAAAACCCTTTTAACAAGGAAGGTGTTTGACATTGTTGTAGTTGTTTTCCTACCAATGGGACAGATACATAAAGACATGGATGGAACTTATGGGAGGTTATTGGTTCAAATAAAGTAAAAAAACTTATTTTACATACTAGAGGTGATTGAGACTTATAGGAGATGTAAGGACTACAATTCTTTAATCCCAAGGCAACCTCAATTATGAAATCTTCAAGTAAAGAGACCTAATATGGAAGAAATAAAGAAATGATTAGAAAAATATATGCATTTTGTAGAAAAGGGATTGACAAGGGAGGAAAACAATATTGACACCCCAAGATAACTTATTGGGAGAATATCTTAAAATCTTTAGACACATCCTTTGTGAACATTGAGTACTTAATAAATAATTTATGACTATTTTTTTCCAATTTCAAAAGAGAAAACTTATATAGACTTCCACTTCGCCAATATTCCTATAATTGGTCTTAAATATGGGTCTAAAACAATTCAATCATTTTTCTATCCATCCCCACAAGTGTTATTTAGTTTGGATGTCGCAATATTTAGATATGGTTGTTTTACTGAAACGACCAATTTAAGCCCAGTTTTAAGACTAGACAAAAGTCTTAACCTATACATTGTGTAACTACAAAAATATGGCAAACCAGATTTTGAAATTTTTTCCCAATGTACTTTAGCTCTTTCTATGAAATTCCAATTATTGAAAGCAAAAATATGAAGAGGAATCGTGTAAAGAAGCCAAACTAATTATTGTCTACTTTAATAACAAATGTTATGGTCTAAATAACCCAATAGCATAAGAATAAAAAGAATAATTAATACTACACCTTGAGAATTATAAAAAGTGAATAAATAAAATGTCACTTCAAGGGGCAACCTCTTTTACACCTTATGTTTATGCATAAATCTGCATAGTCCCTAAAACTAGATCTCCTTAATATATACATAAGAGACAAAGGGCATAATTACAAATAATTCACCAACCAATAATTATAACACTAATATAACAATAACAATGTAATGAACCAAGACCTAAGGATTTAACTGATATCAAACTTAGGCTCACGCACTATTTTCCATCCACACACCTTTGCATGATTCCATCCACATATTTATTATTTATTATTGAACCGAGAGTAGTGAGGTGCTCTACAACCCAATATGGAGGAGATGTTGTTATGTAATGTAACATTACATGACAACAACAAAAAATTAAATAAAAAATAAATAACTACATACATACATATGTACATGGAAACATCTAAAATATTAAAACCAACATAGATCCATCTTAAACCTAGAGCTATCAAGCACCGAGAGGGATCAAATTTCTTAAGGTGTAATTTTTTTATCATTTAATATGAAGAAATTAATACATTACATTGAATCAACAAATCATCAATTTTCTTCTATTGCTCGATAATATAGCTATGGTTAGAGGCTTCTCCTTCTAGAGGTTGGCTATCATTTTGCTTGATAACCATCATGACAAACTCACTAGCATTAATTAGCAACTTAGCTTGATTCACTAAAACCAATGAAATATTCTCCTTCTCTTTATAGGCTTTGACTAAAAATGGTTGTTTATCCTCAATTTGCCTATATATCATCACAATCTCACTAATATGTGTTACCAAATACAAACAAAATCTTTATCTACCCCGTGGAAATAATTGGCACTCAACGGGTTGGACAATACATCCATTTATGCTCGGCCTAGTGGGGATGCGAATGGAAGGAATAATTTTATATCAACTTTATATAGAGAGAATAATAAATAATAATCATCTTGTTTAAGACAGGAAGATTGGCATTGCTCACCCCATCTGTATACGGCACTTGACTCTATCAATTATTATCATATCATCCTATTATTATCATCATCATGAGATAGGAGATAGGGAGATAGGCATCACTCACCCCTATCCATATATGTATATGGGGCACACATCCTACAGTCCTATATGGCAGGTTATGTCATTACCCAATCCAGTATTGATCTAATCTTGTTGGGGAAGCATCTCAAGATCAAACATGCAATCTAACAAACATCTAATGGAAATACATTACATTCTATTTGATCAATGAAATAAGCTAAAATACCATAGTTAAGCTTACATTGTTAGACGACTCATAGTTTTGTGTCTTTATGGAGCCATCTTAGTGGATAAGGGTCCAAATGCTTGTGGCTCTTTATCCCAATGTCTGCACTAAAGCTTATAATATCAAATTCTTTTAACTCCATGGGTCGAATATTGCTATAACCTTGGCCATCTTCCCTTCAATCTTGATGTAGAACAAGTGCTCTTTCTCAACGTCAATGGCTTTGGCAAGCTTCAATAATCAATTTTTCATTTGAATAAGAGGTGCATTAGCATTATTCCTTCAACATTGTTGAAAGCTTTCTTGAATGTCTCCTTCCTATTTTTGGGATTCATTTCTAGGTGGAATTTCTAGTATTTTATCTTGATATGTCCATCGACACCATAATGTTTTTTATTGTTGTCCCTGCATTGAGAAGTAGTGTAAGTCTTCTTCTTGCTCTTCTTCTTTGAAGACTTATATTGATGGGTGCCCAGCTTTGGCTCCCCATTGCTCTAGTGTACAATTCGAGTTTTTTTTCTCAAAGAGGGCTAATTGTTTTATGTAGTCATGTAAACCCCTTTGATATTTCCCCAAAACCTACTAACCTATAGCTTGAGATCTAGTAGAATAACTTGTTTTTTGAACTCAGTGGTGTAGTCTGCACCTTCTTCTTTTTGCTTTGGCGGAAACCCTACCATTTGATCAACTAATCTTCTGCACTATTATTTAAGCAATGTTTTTAACTCCTCCCAAGATGCTGGTGAGTTTTGTTGTTTTATGGCTTGCATATAACTTTTTAACCATGCTAATGCATGGCCAATCCTTTTCAGCCTAGCAAAGTATATATTTTACTTGTCTTTATATCCTTGGATACTGAAATATACTTCCATTTGCATGAACTAGTTGAGCTTTCCAATGTCAACATGTCCATCATAGGTTGGTATATCAAACTTGGCTTCTACCTTTTCTCCTTATAAATGCTTCTGGTCAACATGAGCACATGCACACAAGCTTGTGAAAGCAAGCCTTCAGCTAAATTGTCATGACTGGGAGGTGTCTATTTCTCAAAATTTGCCCAGGACCTGCACCTATTCCCAACCGTTGTCGCAAGCACTCATGTACAAGAAACATGAGTATGTCCTAGGTGAGACTTGAACTCTAGTGGGGGATTTCACAACTCCTTGCTTTCACCAACCCAGAACCACCATTTTTAGAGTTCAATTTTGAATGCCAAGAAAGTCATTGGCCAACTGCTCATTTGTTGGCTAGGTAGTTATGCAAATGTAGAGTTGGATTCCTTGTTCACTGGCTTTGTGGTGCTGCTCTGCATTTGGAAATGGCCACTTCAGAAGGTTTCAAGCAGTTGCTTGTTTTCATTCTAAATTGCAGACACTTTAAAAAAAAAAAATCCCTCTTCCTTTTCTGATTTATGGATCACAGGCACAAGGCTTCAAGCATCTCAATGGGATAATTTTCTTATGTTATTTATACCTTTTTGTAAACTAAAATATGCTTTTACATTAATATAAAAAATGTTATACTAAATAATATATTGTATCCTGCAAATACTGCAATTTTTCAATTTTTATACACTCCTTGTATAAGTCCTATGGGCAATATTTTCCCTACTGCCAAGCAGTTCTGTCAAACTTTGACAACATCATGAGTAACTCCATTCTTCATTAAAGCTTTGCACTGTACCGAGTGCTTAGTGCCCAACCATTTTAAAAAAATCCTTAGCATTATTCCTTCTGCTTTTTGAATGCAATGCTTTCCATTAGATGATAAGTTATCTTTTAAGGGTAATGGGGAAATTCAGAGTGGCAACTTCTATGGGCATTGGTGTTAGATAGGCCAACAATTGTTTTCTATCTGGGTAAGAAAAAATAAAAATCATTTCTTTAAGAGAGTTCAAATTATTTGATTAAGTATACTGACCTGATAACAATCAGCCATATATTTGTCATCATAAAAGGATATACTAGCCAGAAATGTTTTAGTTTAAATTGCATTATGCTGGGTAATAGAACATAACAGTTGGGTTTCCCGTGAGGTTTACCTTAGAAAAAAGTAAAACATAATAGTAGGATATCTTTATACATGCTATTTCCAATTGCAATATTGATGTAAAGAATAAAAAAATTACAGAAATCGTAAAGAATTTTACGGTTTCACAGCTTGTAGAGACACTTATATTTCACTTATATTCAGGATAACTTACAATGCAAAAATTGCCAATGATCATATCATGAATAAATAAGGAACAGAATGCAAATCCACAACTTTTGATCATTGTTCCTGAATGCCGAACATTCAACACATGTTAATGCATATATCAAGGATTTTATACCTAAAGCTGATGGAATAGAGCAGACCAGGTAGAGGATTGTCGCATATGTTAAATGATACGGCTCTTCATGGTTCCTGTCTGTCTGATTTGAAGTAACAATCATATATAGAAAGCTGATCAAATGCATCATAGTTTGCTCGCAATCCCGTAAATTGACTGCCCATCTGTGCACACATTGTATCTGGCCATTTACAACTTTCTCCAGCCCGAAATGGGCAAACACTATCACAACTTTTCCGGAATAAATTTGCAGAGAGGTCAGTATCTGCAGAAATAGAAATAGACACAGACATATCATTTGAACCTTCCTGTTTAAGTTCATCGCCATTTCTCTTCATTGATTCCTTTAGCGACATGGTCATTATTTTCTGTTCTATTTCTTCCGAGCTTGCCATATCTGTAATACAGTCATGTGAACTAGAAAAATTAACTTTGCACCCAACTGACTCCATTGCTCGCTTAATAGCTATGTTCTCTCGGCAAGCCCTTTTAACCAGAGTAACTGCAGAACGGCGGGCACACTTTTCAGATACTAGCTGCTCAGTTAGTGCTTGCAGGTTGGTTGACATATCTTTTATTTTCTCTTCCGCAGTCTCTTTTGCCTGAAACAAGTTACAAATAAACCATGAAATATCAGCATCAAAGTAATAACAAAGTGCCACTGTTTAAATGCTAGGATTTTAGTGATAATTGTCTTTAACTCACCAATATATAGTATAAAAGCAGAGTTATAGTTTAGAGATGCCTAGTTACCACAAGAAACTATAAATATATCAAATGAAGTGTCCAAGACTTGGCATTTTGTTAAGACTATCTGGAAACAGAATACAAAACAAATAATTGGGTTGGAAGGAAAGAAATTCAGAGGAATTATAAGAAGAAAGAATTTAGGTTGAAGAATTGTAGCTCACCACAACCTTAAAATCAACAAGAAGATTATATAAAAAACTAAAAAATGTTTATTTAACAAGATTATCAACTGGCATATAAAAACTATACATACATACATACATACATACATACATACATATATATATATATATATAATCCAATAGACCTTTTGATGAATTTCTAGCCTTTTTGAGGGGAATCTTAAGAACTCTAAAACAACAAATCTACAAAGTTGTCATCTATGTCAAATAACGTTTAAGGAAGTTGTTTGGAAAAATGTTTCAAAGAGGACACTGACTTGAAAATCTAATCTTAGCTTTTCCTTTTCAGTGCTTTGCGTGTTGAAGATAATAACATCACATTACCATATAAGCAGCTGCCCTATTCCAGATCTGGAGGTAAAAATATCCATCTCTAGAAAACACAACACATCACCCACCACGTGGGGAAATTACACAAGTAGTTCTAGTTTATTAATCAATCACTCTAAGGAGAACACAATACATCACCCACTGGCAAAAATATACACATCCCCAGTATATTCATCACTCATCACTTCTAAAACCAATCACTAGGATGTATGCAAGGAAATGCCACACAACTATAATGGATATGTCAAATATCATTAAATAAAATTAATTAACATCATTCTTGCATTATGCATTGAAAAATCTGAAGTAACTGTTATGACACAGATTGCAGTTTGGGCAAAGCCCAACCCAAACACCAAGTGTGAGACACAACTGGGAACACCTATCACTGTCACCTCAATAGATGTCCCCCTCATTTTAGTGMAGGATAAATCCAACACAAGGGAGGCTTCCCAGGTGACCCTAGGGGGATTGCGATGGGAGATGGGAAGTGATGGAAGAGAGCCCCTATAGGTCAAGGTCAAAGAATAGAAAGAGGCTTGAGAAAGAGTCTTGTGAGTTGATGGAGGTTGCCAAAGGTTATGTACATGCAAAACAATGTTAGACCTGCCTGGAACAAGACAAATAATGATGAATAAAGCCTCAAAACCAATGGGGATTTAGCAAGAAACCTTGCTGTCCCAAAATTGCAGCAGTATGGAAATATATATCAGCGGTAAATAAGTTATGACAGATGCAAATTAAGTCAAGTGTATGATGTTGGAAAACAAAGCTAACAATTAGTAGACAATCTTCCAATGATAAAACCAAGACTTTGATAGCCAAGAGAGTTGTTACTGTTAATTTTTCTTGAACCTAGCACAAGATTGTTAATTCCAAGCAAAAACACATTTCACGGAATCACAATACAACTAGGTTCTAAATAAATATTTAGCGGAAGCATTAACAATACAGAAACCATACACACATTGCACATGAGATTTTGGGTAAACAACTCCTGGAAAAACCCTCGTGAGAAAACCAATCCTACGAGATTTTATTATTAATTTCGGGCTCCCTTCCTGGGAAAATGGCCCCTCCAAGGAAATTACAATTACAACAATTAGCCTAGCCTCACAAACTTCAAGGCTGCTAAAAGACTTGTTGTCACTTTGTCTCTTTCCCTTAGATCGCTGCACCTGCACACCTGAAAGCTCACTGTGTGTGTGTAGTCTCTATCTCGCTTATTGTGTCTTCTCCTCTCACCCTAATTGCCTTTTTATAATCTTGAGATTAGACTAAATCAAACCCTAATCCAAAACCCTAGATCTCATCCAAAGTGATCAGCGATTGAGATCTAATCTCCCGTTCATTTTAGATCTAACGGCTATGACTTAATTTAATTTTCACTTAAGTTACTAAAGCCAATAACTTAGGCTTTTAACTTAATTAACCTCCAATAATTACAAAAGGTCATTAATTTACACAAAATGAACTTCTAAGGTTCTAAGAGGCATTAGGCAACTTCCACGTGCTAGACACACGCCAACGTGGAAGTACCTATCCGATGCTACAACTTTCAACACTCCCTCTTAGCAAAGAAGGTCCTTCTGCCACTTGGAGATGGCTTTATCTTCGCTATCAAAGTTGCTACCTTGCCAACTCTTGTTGCTCCCTCTGACTCAAAAGCTATCACAGCCAACTCGCTCGGCCTGTTTGTGAAGACTTTCCTCTGATAATGCTCCTAGAAGCCTCCTACTCCTGAGCATCCTACATGGTCATCTCGTACCATGACTGCTTGGAAGGTTGATCCTTCCCATTGGAACTTGAAGGTTGACTCCCTTTGAGCTGCTCAACCTTCATAGCTCTCTGCTCCTTGTCCTCTGCCACTCTGCTATTGTTCACCATAACTCGCATAGACTTGCCCTTTAGCCTATATAGGTTGCTCTCTCTAATTCCAAAGACAACTCCTTTGTCTGATCTAGATCCTCTGGGCATAATAAGCACCTGTCCATCTCGGAATAAGACTTCATAGCCCTTCTTCTCAATTGTTGAGACTGAGAGCACACTCGAGTTCTGGCACCCATAGCACATTCGACACTCGCAATATGCCACCTAACTCCATCTAGAATGGCACCGTTCTAGATCCCTTCACTGCATGCTTGGTGGCCACACCAAGATCCACATGCACGTCTGAGTCTAAAGTTGTGAATCTCTCAAATAACTCCTGTGCTCCTGTCATATGACATGTGGCTCCACTATCAATCAACCACACACTAGTTGGTAAAGTGCCTGTGAAAATCTAGGAAACAAGTAAAAACTTGTCCTGAAACTTAGCAAACTCATTTTCCTCTGCTATCGCAGCAACCTCCTGTTGTGTCTTGTTTTCACCCTACTTCCTTTCTAGACACTGTGAAGCATAATGTCCCCTCTTATGATAATTGAAGCATTTGACCTTACTTGGGTCCCTCTGTGTGCCTACTCGTGAAGACGAATCTCCACCTGTGTTATTTCGAACCTTCCCTTGCCCTTCTTGACCTGGCTGGCAAGAGCTAGATTGTCCTCATCCTTTTTGTGTTTTCCTCCATTCAAGTCTTCATCTCGAAGTTTCTCCTAAACGAAGTGATCCCACAATCTTGAGCAGTTAGGAAACTTTTCTCGTGCCATGACCCCTTTGATGAATGGTGTCCACTCCTTAGTGAATCCTTTCAGTGTCGTCCTCACCAACTCTGAATATGACACTGTCTCCCCAACTGCTAACAGTTCATCTCGAACCTATTGGATCTTGGTGAGATAACATGTCACGGTCTA
Source organism: Picea mariana (assembly GCA_032191745.1). Lineage (NCBI taxonomy): Eukaryota > Viridiplantae > Streptophyta > Pinopsida > Pinales > Pinaceae > Picea > Picea mariana. The sequence goes on from JASDQU010345479.1 coordinate 10,999, forward strand.
TGATCTCGTCATCTTCGTGTCCCTGAGTTTCTCCCTTAACACCGTTATGCGATTCTCATTCTTTCTCTATCACAAGCTCTTCATAACCTCTTGTTTATGCCTTTATACACACCTCAAGTAGCATGGGAAAATCCTCAATCCATTGGGTGTGTCCTTGGAGGCAAGTCTCGGATCAAGGTGTTGTCACTTGATCCTCAACTCCTCCGTCTAGACCAACTCCTAGCAAAGCTAAGGGAGGTAGTCCCTGATAAAAATAATCTAAGACTCTAATTAAATCTAAGCACAATAAATAGATTCTAGGAGTTTATTGCAACAAGAACAATATAACAATATAATCTAGCAGCGTATGATTCATTCACTTAATAGATACATTCAATAATAATAAAGCAAATGAGATACATACATCAATATATTACTTCAAGATAAGAAAATGCTTGGAAAGTAAATACTTGAAGTAAATGGCTTAAAATGTAAATATAATGAGACCAATGCCAATTGTTGCGAGATGTATGTAATGCAGCTGAAATGAAGATTGTCGTGTAAGTGTGCTCGTAAATTTTTATTTAGAGTTGATTAGGTGGAGTGGTTGTTGTGAGTGCAAGCCACTATGTGAGATGTGTTGAAAGAAAGTAAATCTAATCTAGATTTGGCCTCTAAGAGGCTATCCCCTAAATTGGAGGCTGAACTTGTCGAATGTCCAACAGGGAGAGTATCCCTCTGACTTCGCACACAAACGCAAGATACTGTCAGAGGTCCAACATGGGGAGAACCTAGATCTCAAAGTTCTCGTCTGACTTCACACACAGTTTCTCTTGTGTTTCCAACCAAGCAATAGCAACTTAAAAATTTCAAGACTACTACACACTGACCAACCCCTGTTCTGATGTATGCCACACCAACGATCAAGTTGAAGCTTGCAGTGGAGGGGACAGAGCAATACTAAGGGGAGCTGAGGGGATTTGTTTATTTGCCAAATTGAAATAACAGAAAATAAATGCTAAAAATGAAACTAATCTAACAAATAAATCTAACTAAGTTAATCTAGAAAAAGAAATCTAACTAAACTAACAAGGAAATTGAAATCTACTCTAATGTGTTGCGGTGCTCGTGATAAATTTTATGGTTAATTTTAGCTTTCTCTTTAGGTGAGAGTTGTAAACATAGGCAAAAAGAACCAAAATGAGCAATCACACAAAGACATCATTCCCCCTAGGGGGATTGAAGAGTGGGGACTAGGAGGCCCACTTATTTTATTGATGAGGTTTACAATGATCTTATTTTTTCGTTTGGGAGTGACTTGTGCTCAATTAGAGACTAAAATTTGCTTATACTTAATTCTTGGGCTTAGTTCTTCCAAATTATTTGCAAAATTCCTTTAATTTCACTGCAGTAATTTTACTGAACAGTTTGCAGACATCTTCTGACATTCTATCAAATA
>JASDQU010345481.1:0-12046 GCA_032191745.1 Picea mariana
CTTTCACTCTTCTTTTCTTTTCCGACTCTGAGAAATCTGACTCTCTTTTGTTTTCCATAAACACAATGCTCACAGAAGTCCAAATCAATTTGTTTAAGATCTGGCAACAAATTTCTTTTGTGAAGTATCTGCATCCCCTTCTCACTCATGTGTCCAAGCCTATGATGCCACAGTGTTGTATCCACTCATGTAGAAGCTAAAGAGATAGAAGAGTCAGTATTACCAGTACATAAATACAATGTACCTACCTTCTCTCCTTTCGCTATCACCAATGATCCTTTGATGACCTTCCACGTCTTATCTGTAAATATGGATATACAACCTTCACTTGCCAATTGCCCTGTTGAAATTAATTTTTTCCTTAAATCTGGAACATGTCTTACCTCTTTCAACAACCATTGGTTTCCATTGCGTTGTTTTATTTTTACCTTTCCCATTCCAACAATTTTGCATGGTGCATCGTCACCCAAATGAACCTGTCCGAAATCACCTTGAACATAATCTAGAAAATGTTTCCTATGGGGTGTGGCATGAAATGAAGCCCCTGAATCTACTACCCAAGACTCAGAAATATTATCTACAGAAAGAATCAAAGCATCTTGTAACACATCACCTGTTACATTTGCTTCCTGATTTCTCTCATGCTGTCCATCTCTTTGTTTCTTTGGAGCTCTACAGTCTTTCTTCAGATGTCCTTTCTTCCCACAATTCTAGCACTCTATCTTTCCAAGTCTGGATTTGGATCTTCCCTTCCTAGAATTCCCACGGTTCCCGAAACCCTTTCCTCTATCCTTTTGTCTTCCCCTGTTCTGCATGTTCAACGCATTTCCTGATGTCTCACCTATGTTTTTCCGTCGCATTTCCTCACTAAGGATAACACCAACAACATCATCAAATTTTAAAGTATTTGAACCAGAGACATAGTTACTTACAACCATGACCAAGCCATTCCAGCTTTCTGGCAATGAGCACAAGATTAGAAGAGCCCTGACCTCATCATAAAAGTCCACTTTTATAGAACTTAGTTGATTAGTAACCGTATTAAAATCATTTAAATGATTTGCAACAGACCCACCTTCCGACATCTTCATATTAAATAATCTCTTCATTAGAAATACCTTATTAGACGCCGAGGGTTTTTCATACAATTTGGCCAATGCATCCATCAAACCCTTCGTTGTCTTTTCTTTGGAAATATTGAAAGCCACCGACGCTGCCAGGCTTAGCCGTATCGTTCCTAGAGCCTTTCTGTCAAGAATCTCCCATTCTTCGTCCTTCATAGCCGCCAGCTTCTTTTCTATTCCGCCCAATGGTAGGAATAGATCCTTCTTATATAAATTGTCTTCCATCTGCATCTTCCATAACTGGTAGTTTTGACCGTTAAATTTCTCGACCCTAAACTTTCCATCTTCTGACATTGCTCCCACTCGAACCAGGAACCCTCTTTTCCTGCGAGTTACCTTTCACTCTGATACCAGTTGTTAGAAAAGCAGGACCGTGGAGCAATAAAATAAAACAAATGCGGAAACAAAACACAGAAGATACACAATACAATAGAGACACAGATTTATATGGTTCACCCAGTGTGGGCTATGTCCACCAGAGAAATTGCCAGGTCCTTCCTTTATTATTATCCAGCGTATGAAGGGATACAACCTACAGCAAACCTGTTGTAACTTCCTCTTTTTTCTCTCACAGTCTCCTATCTCAGAATACAATATTCACCATCGACCATAGCCGCAATACATTTCCCTCATAAAAGAGGGTTGCCTTCTAGGGCAAAAAACCCTAACATAATCTCTATCGTTAGATCTGTGACCTTATAATGAACGGTCCAGATTTACAATGAAATTACAATATACATTTACAAGGTAAATTTTCCTTCCGGGGTTTCGCCCATGAACCCCCGCTGGGGGTCCACTTGCCCCCAGACCCCCCAACCGGGGAGATAGCCCCCTCGGACCCCGCAGAGGGGGTACCCCCCCTCTGCACTCCCCCGCGTGGAAGAGTGTACATACTTTTGGGGTGTAAATACTTCATGGGGTATAAACATGGATGAAAGTAAAAGACCTCTGAATCAGGAAGATAATCAGGCTCCACAACCAACAGAAAATGCTCTGATACCAATTGTTAAGAACCTGAATAGGTCTACAAATATAATCACCACAAATATTGAATACACAATAGATTCACAGAGAAATATAGAAGAAACACACTTTATTATATCAAACCCTTGAGGTAGGGCAACACCATACAATCAATCATATTATGGAAGGGATCCTCTCCTGTTCACTTGCCTCTTCGAGGGGGCTTCCTCCCAATGATCTTCAACTCCAAATACAATATTTCTCTTCATATTCCATTACATTTCTTGAACACATTTATATAGTACTACCATTACCTAAGAACATTCTAGAGGATGAATATTCTAGAAGTAGAACCTTCTAAGAAGTCCTCTTACATTTATTATATCTAACTACTCATTTATTATATCTAACTACCATAGTGGGTCTTATTTAATAACATAGTGGACCTAGTCCACCTTACATTGAATGGCCTCCACTATTANCACCCCCAACTACCTCTCTAGATACCTAACAACTTATGTCACTCTGGTGATGATAACCTTTTTTATAGAAAATACTTCAGACTATGATGGTTGATCTTGAGCACGAAATGCCACCCTATGAGATATGGGCATTAGGTCTCCAATATTGCATGGAGGATGGCCATCATCTCTTTCTCATATGTGGATCTATCCAAATTTTGGTCACACAACAACTTGCTAGTGAATTCCAAGGGGCACCTTTCTTGCATCAAAACCACTCCAAGACATATACCCAAGGCATCACATTCTAGGACAAAAGTCTTATTAAAATCTGGCTATGCTAAAACTAGAGTAGTGCACGAGAAGGCTTACTCAGCTACCTCACTCCATACAAATGCATGGAGCAACAATTTTTTCATATTTTTTTATAGATTTCCTATAGTAGTTGGTAAGTCCTAAGAACCCACATAGGTTCTTTAATGTCTCGGGTCAAGGCCAATCATGCATACTACAACTTTCTTTGAATTTACTTGTACTCCATCCTAACTGACAATGTGACCCAAGTATTCAACTTTTGAAGCCCCAAAAGAACATTTGGAGCATTTTAGGGATAGTTGGTGGTCATATAGGAGTTGAAAGGCTCTATCAACATGCTCTGTGTGGGAATCATAGGTTTTGTTGTAGATCAAGATATCATCAAAGAATACCAACACAAAACTATGTAGAAAGGGTCGAAAAAATTTGTTCATGACGCTCTAGAAGGTGAATGGAACATTGCAAAGGCCAAAGGGCATCACTAGAGACTCATAATGACCCTAATGTGTGCGAAAGACTGTCCTAGGGATTTCTGCCTCTTTCATCTACATTTGGTGGTTTCTAGAACAAAGGTCGGGTTTAGTGAAAACTTGGCTCCATGAAGTTCATCCAAGAGATCATCAATAACTGGGATAGGGAATTTGTCTTTGATAGTTAACTTATTAAGAGCCCAAAAATTACGACACACATTGCACCAATTGCCTCCCTTCTTTAATACCATGACAATTGGTGATGAGTAGGCACTAGTACTGTGATGTATGAATTTAGCCTCTAACAATTCTTGAATGAACTTTTTTATTTCTTTTTTTGTTTGCAAAATGCTACCTATAATGATGCAATTGGGTAGTAGACTATAAAGAATTAGTGGAATACCATGGTCATGCCCCCCCTGTGAAGGTGGTAAACCCTAGGGTGTTTCAAATACGTGTTGATGTTTAGAGAGGACCAACTACAAATTAGGGTGACTCTCATGTGGGGGAGTGCCCAATACTTGTATAGCATTGAACTGTGCAATAATACCTCAATGGCATTTCTTCAATAACTTCTCCATGCGAGGAGAGGTGATAATTTCAGGGGAACCAAATGTAAGCCCTTTGAGTGTATGTTTGTGCCCTTCCTTAACAAAGCTCACATCCATGGTGACAGGTCCCAAAGTCTATAACCATTCTACCCCAATAACTACATCACAACCACCCATTTCAACAACAAACATGTGAGTTTTGAGATGAAACTCACCCATTTGGAGTTTCATATTTTCAAATTGACTATCACATTTCATCGTACCACCGTTGGCAATCATAATTTGAAAATTAGGTATAATGGGTTTCTTCAACCACTCTCCACTGAAAAAAATTATGGGCATTGCCACTGTCAATCAATACAATCAATTTGCAGTGCTTGATCTAACCATTAAACTTCAATGTTTGGGGTGTTGAGAAACCTGAGAAGGCATGAAGAGAAATTTGGGGTTCCCCACAAGGAGTTTACAAGGTGTTATCCTCATTCGTGAGAGGGGTGCATCATCCAAATCAGGTTCAAGAGTGTCTTCAACTAATATGTCTCTTGAGTGTTCTTGTGGAGATTTATCCATTTGAAATCTTCCATGTCATTTGTGTTTGTGCCCTTTGAAATATCACTCATCACAATTATAGCAGAGTCGAAGGTGTTGGTGTTCTTCCATCTCTGCTTGAGATAACTTGTGGATTCTCTCTAGTTGAGAGTTGGAGGGGCTAGGGGTAGTTGTCATAGGGGGGGCAATGTGAGTAGTGAATAAAGGTCTCTTGGTTTGGGTGTTGATCACCATCTCAACTTCTTTATCTCTTTCACAAGCTTCCAACCATGTTTATTGGCACTACATCATGTTGTGTGTTATAATTGCCTCCTTTAGACCATTGATGAAACATTCTTTAAAAAAGGAATCAGATAGGCCCTCTATGCAGATTGTCAATTGCTCAAAGGTGGCAAAATAGTCAATAATTGTGCTTATTTGGTGTAATTTTGTTAGTCATCCAAAATAGTGAGTGTCACATTCAAAATGAGCATAAAGGACCTACACAAACTAGGTCCAAGCAATGTAGCCTCCATAAGCTTTCTTATACCATTGCCACCATTACCAATGTTCTAAATCCAAATATAAGACTCCCACTTTTAGTTTCTATAGGTCATTTGTAATCTCGTGGAGATATAAATAGTGTTCCATTTGGGTAATCCAACTCAAAGGATCATAACCATCAAATTTGTTCATGTCTACCTTTGGAAACCAATGCCACAAATTGTGATATTGAAAGTGTGGGTGGGAGGTATCCGAAAAGAGCACGTGAGTGGCTTGCACTTTATTTGTTGGGGATTCCTCTTTGGTTGGGTTGATGTATGGATCTAATATTCAGATACCCAAGAAAGTACATATCAATTCCATTCCAACACTTTACCTTATTTGTTCATCGTGCTAGACAACTCTTTGACTTGATATCCAATGCCATAAACCTTGGCTTCAATTTGTTGGGACTTAGTGGGCAGGTCTTGGTTTTGGTTCTTTGTGTTTGCCATGTTGTGGGTATAGACCACGGGACCACCTAAGAGCTTGTTGAAGTGTTATTCCCAACTTATATTAATACGATAAGTGACTTGAAAGGAGTCTTTCATATATACCGCAAACAATGTACTATCTTGTCCACACCAAAAGGGACGTTATTGGAGAGGTAGACCCATGTGATCAGCATGACAAAGGAATCTTTGAGATAGGTCTCCCACAATGGTGTCAATGAAACCTAGAGTTTTTTTTTATTTTTTATTTTATTTTTCTCACTCCCCATTGAATATTATTGCACTATCAAAATTCCCAAATTCCTTTTGGATGCAAAGATGTAGGATTTTTTTTCTCTGATTGTAGAGGCTAGGGATTACAAGGTACCAATGACAAAGGAGTGTCAAGTTCTATAGCTCTCTAATGTACCAAAGGGTTCCAATAATAGTACTCAACCGAATCCTTCATGACACCAACTAAGGGGGATAAATTATACCCTTAGCCATACTACCCGATACCGCGATACACAAGGGTGATCTCCTCAAGTGTTGTTCTCGATGTACTATAGCAACAATATGGCCACAAGTTTATGTAAGGTTGGTTTCAAGTGTGCCTAAAGGGATTTCAACATACCCAAGGTTACACAAAAGACAGTTATGTATGCATGTGCTATCTAATTCGATCCTACTTGAAGGGGTGCCAATAGAGGTTACAAGTGTGTTCAATTAGGTGAGATGACTTGTATTTTCTGCATGTATTCTTTCCTGACTATAGTTTTACCTATTGAATGAAAGATCTCTATGTTATTTAAAGATATCAAAACATGTCTCTAGCCTTAAAAAAAATTGCCAAAATCTGGTGGCATGATGGCTCAAGAAAGAGCTTTGTTGCCACTTTTAGTGTTCGTTAACCCCGAGACTTGAAACATAATCCATGTATATAAAGAATATAATTGCAAACAATCAAATACAAGAGACAAATAATATGAAATGTGTGAAATATACCCTTTTATTATGATAATTTGGAAGAAATAAAGCAATGTTCACTTGCCTCTTAAAGTGGGGCAACCTTTCAGTGAACAAAGCTTCAAATGCAACCATACTCGACTAAAACATTCTATAACCTCCTATTCTCTTTAAATAGATTCTCAATAGAAAAACACTAATTACTTGTGGTCCCATCATTAATGGGTACCAACTACTTAGTTGGCATTATAAAGTGGACCCTTTTACATTAAATAATCGTTAATTGCTATCTAATGGGCCTTATTCAAAGAGGATGGTTGCGTACATCAATTGATTGACTCCTAGTTTGCCTAAAGTAAGGAGGTTAGGGTAAGACCTTAACAATGAATGTGGGAAAACATGTCAAAAAAGTCGATAAAACCTACATTCAATTGACTTTGTAAGGCTATAATTTGTGAACAACAAGAAATAAAACGTGAACAACAAGTTGTTTTCACTTAATTAGGCTTGGAAAACATGCCCAAAGTGACCCATAAAGCAATATGTGTAAAGCAAATGCGAGTTGAATGAAAAGACCCTGACCTATAGATCAAATTAGATCACCAATAGGCTACGACAACCATAAGAAAATGTGTCTTTGGTGTTAGAACCAACTCATTGAACTTAACTACTCATTTTCCTACGATTTTGTCTTGGTTCCATGGAAAATTAAGACAATAAAGTTGATTTATGGGTGTTGTTATATTTAGAACAACAATGTATTCAACTTATGACCAAGTGTCTTATTCTTGTTTAAGCAAACAAACAAGTGTTGGCAACATGACTTGCACTTTCCATGTCAAATGCTTAAGGTGAAAATGTTTTTGGTGTAAACCCCAAGGGGATGAATCACTATAGCACAATCACTTTCATGATGAGTAGAAGTGTATTTTTATTGCTAACAATGGAGAATATTTGAAATAATTAAGATTAAAATAGTATCGGACAAAGGGTGGATTGATAAAATACCCGGGGAGTCATTAACATTGTACAATTTAGCAAAGTTTTTATCTTGCTAATCATGCAAGCAAGGCAACCATTTTGTTTTAAAGGTCCTCCAGAGTAGGTTCACACCTTTTATCTTGTTGCATTCAAGTAATACTAGGTATGAAAAGAGTGAGCTGACAACCTTTTGGTTCAAGTAATCAAGTGGCTAAAAGTAAAGAGTACCCCATATAATTCAAAGGAGTTAGCCACTTCTTGTCATTAACACTTTTGGGCTCTTAATACGGATTCAATGGGAGAAGGACACATATGAAAAGGAATAGATCCGATACTCTTCCAAGAGAGTTTAAATAGACTTACCCAATAAGAGAATTATTCACATTGATTATATGTTAGTCAGTGCTTTCAACTAGCATCCAAGAAAATAGATCAATTCCTACAAGTTGCTCACTCTTTTAATATTAAGGGAAATCTAATATGTGATGGGTTCCTGATGAGGATTCCCTGGTTTCAACTCTTAGTATTTTAAAATTGACAATGGCTGAAATAAAATATTGGGAAGCCATCCACTTGGCTCAATAATGTGTTGCTTTTACAACTATATTCGTTGGTCAATTAAATTCAAGTATGAACTAAAGTGAGAAAGATGAAAAAAACAAGTGTTGGATGGAAGTGTTTTTGGAAAAAAAAATGTTGTGTTTTCTTGGTGTCTTTGTGCAAAGTTCATTTTGCTTTTTTGTGGAAGCCCCTCTAGAGACAATATGCTAAACATGAAATGGTCAACAAAACAATAATGCATATATAATGTGTGTGTTGGAAATTGTGTTGTCATTGATGTCAAAGGCAAACACAAAGGACTATAACAATCATGGATGCATTGATGTTAAAGACATGGAGAGACTATGAATATCTCTGAGTTTTTGTGTGTCATTGATGTTAAAGAACAGATCAAGGAAGTGTCCACGATCCAGATAGAGGAAGTAGAGAAGTTGGAGGAATTTCAAGCTGCAGAAAGCATGAAAAATTATGATCACAGATCGAAAAGGCAACATAACTAGTAACAAGAATGTGAGGGCGTAGAGGAAGCTCAAGATAGCACTAATTAAGTTTTGGCAAGGGTTCTGCGAGGGTGCCCAATGGCCATATTAACCAGATCGAAGAATTGATGAAATTGATATATCCCACATGTACAAGAAATTTTGTGTTCAAAGGGTTTATAATGAAAATGAGAGGTAAGAAAGTTTGAATGTAAGCAGAAGAGCTATGGAACTTTGCAGAAGGTGTTAAACTTTATGTCATGGGGTCCACCATATCGGATATCAAAAGATCAAATGATCAAATGTGAAGTGCTAATGTCTCGAGGGCCTGGTGGCCTGATACCTCTATGGGCCAGCGCAGATGCCACATCATCACCATGACACCTGCTACGTAAGCGTCAGGACATCAGCTATGTCAGTGCCACGTCAGCCCGATAATTAGAATGTAGAGTGGCATGGTATTAATATCAGATACTGGAAGAATGTTGCATGATTGAAGGATTCAAGGACCCAATGGGTTGATACCTCGGTGGATCAATTGTCCAGTATCATGGTTCGATAGATGAGGTTCCATATCGATATATCGCATACCGAAAGATCGAAGTAAAAACATAGTGTTGGAGACTTGAGTCGTTGATGGCTAGTGGGCCAGCTCCAATGCTACATTAGTGTCACATGTCATGCGAATTCAATCCCACGTCAGTCAATAGATGCATAGGGAGTCCATGTCATACTAGTATATTAGATATCAAATGAATGAGAGAAATCTTGAAGTGTTGAAGTTTTGGGGGGGCGACAGACCTGGTGGCCAGAACATAGAAGACAAGGTTCCATATCAGATATCGGATACTGAAAGATTGATGGATCATTAGTGGAGTATTGGATTTCCAAGGGCCCAGGGGCCCAATGGGCCGATAGGCATGGTAGTCTCTATATATGGGAACAAAATTAATGGTCGAGATCAATTCGAGGTCCAAATCAGACTATTGTTAAGAGTTAGTGTTATGTGATGTGTTCCATTGGCCAGTGTCGATGGTTGCGATTGAATGAAGGATATAATATTACGACTGTTGAATGTTGAGGGGTGCATTGTGTGTTTCAAGCCCTAATGATCCCAATCAATCGTGATCAAAACAAAAATAAATTGATGGTCGAGATCGAATCAAATTTTAGATTGAATGGCTATTGAGCGTCGAGGTTTGTAACGCGAACAAAGAAAGGATTGTTGATAGCCCAGTTTTTAGGAAAATTTGAACGTTGGAGCTGACCTCATGAGAAATATTTTTTGTTGTTGTTGACAAATCATTGAATTTATGCTCAATATAAATAACATTGCTCAGATATTTTTGAGTATAGTGAAAAGGGAGTGTGAAAGAATGTGACTGTGAGAAGAACTAGGTTGAGGCTCTAATCTTTGAAGAAAGTAAGAAAGGAGGTGAGTTGTGGATATGAAGGCGAGAAAATATGAAGAAGCTGAGGCTCTGAGGTTCGAGGATGCGAGAGAATAAAAGAGAAGAAGATATGAACGTCTAAGGGTGGTTGGGAGGTGTAGGGTCCAACGAAATTCTGAAGTCATGCAAAAAGTGAACCAGTAAAGAGTTACGTGACAATAAAGACAACAACATATTTGTGCAAGTAAAGGCTTGGTATTGTTAACAGTTTGAGGAGATTGGTGTCTCTTGGAGGTTGGTGCTTGCAAATATAGCAGTTGTAGGTTTGTGCCTACAAGGAGAGTTGAGTTGGTGCTCAACCATGAGGATTGGTGTCTCATGTAGGTGGGTGCCTGCAAACATTGTTGTTGAGTTGGTGCTTAGAAGAGGGGATTGGTGTCTCTTGCAGCTTGGTTCCTGCAAACATTGTAACAGTAGTTTGGTTCCTACATGATCTTATAAAAGAATTGTTTTGTGGTTTTTATCCATTTGGGTTTCCAAGTTAAATTTTTGTGTTATGTGGATTGTATGGTTGTTTATTCATAATTAACTGCTATAGCTGGTAAAATAATACATTGATAAATATTATAAGAAAAGAAAAAAGTAGTCATATATTGATTCACCCCCTCTTAGTATAAGTAAGTGTGCCAACAATTGGTATCAGAGAGAGGTTCCTTTAGGAACAGTCTGACCACTGGAAGGTAAATCTCTGCAACACACATGCATAGATAGGAAGGTCTCTCTACAAATAAAGCTACACTATTTGATGGATCAAATTATGCATTTTGGAGCATAAGAATGAGGATCCATTCGATGTTGCCTGGGTTTGATGTTTGGAGTGCAGTTGAGAATGGGTACAAAGCCCCAACAACCCCACCTGTAGATACAACTGGAAAAAGGCTCGGCGACAATAATTCTAAGGCCATGGGTGCAATTTTGTCCAATTTGACAGAGTCAATATTTTCAAAGCCATGCATTGTCATTCAACAAAAGAGATACGAGACAAGTTACAAAGAATATATGAAGAGGATGACAAAGTCAAGAAGGAAAATTTCCAAATTCATAGGGGAAAATTTGAGACTCTTAAGATGAATGAAGAAGAGAACATTACGAACTATTTTCTTCGTGTAGATGATATTTTCAACACTATCATGGGATTGGGTGAGGAGGTTAATGAAACCATCATTGTGCAAAAAGTGCTTAGGTCAGTTCCCTCAGGATTTCAACCCAAGATATCTACCATTGAAGAAATGAAAGACCTAAATAATCTAACAATGAATGAATTACATGGAATTCTCATTGTGTATGAAGTGAGAATAGAAACATATAAACAAGTGAAGACAACAAGGAAGGAAGCACCTTTCAAGGCATCAAAGAAGACAAAGATAAAAGAATAAAAGATGAGTGGCAACTCACACAATGAATTAGATGAAGAAGAAGACAACTTCTTTAGGAAGCTCAAAAGAGGATCAGGCAGATACAAAGGTAAGCTTCCCTTTAAATGTTTTAACTGTGGAGAAATATGACACTTTGCACATAGATTCACTCCCTTATAGAAATAGAAATAAAGAAGAAGATACCATCTTCAAAAGGTATAGGAAGGGCATGATTGAAAAGAAAAGAAAGTTCTCCAGACAAAAGAAAAATTTGTATACCAATGAGGACAACAATTTGTTTGATGAAACAAAAGAAATTATCTTTAAAGGTCTAGAAACACATACTTATGACCTAGAAAATGGAAACACCGATTCAACAAAAGAAGACAACCTCGAGATTGATGCAGAAGTGGATCTTGAAGAAAAGCTCATATGTTCCCTAAATGAAATAGAGAGATTGAGGAACAAGAAATGGATACTAAAGAAGTAGCTGAAAAGGTACAGAAAATAAATGCTTTGCACAAAAGAAATCAATGAGGAAACTGGAAATATTATCATCAGCTTAAAAACTCAAATAGAAGAAGCAAAGAGAAATGAAGAAGTTTTGAGAAGCTATCTAAAAGAAAAGGAAAATGTCTATTGCAAACTAGAATCTGAAATAGTTTACTTAAGAAAAGAGTTGGGAAAATCAAACACCATTATGAAATTCGAAAGGAGATATGTAGCTCTACATATATTCATGAATTGTCAAAAATCACCACTTGACAAAACTAGTCTTGGCTACTATGAGAAGAAGGAAGCTGTCAACGAAGATCCAACCTCAAGACAACCAAGTGAAGAAAGAACCAAAAGTTTGTTGAAACACAC